>JANDKE010000830.1:0-19633 GCA_027627275.1 Coprinellus aureogranulatus | reverse complement strand
CCAATCTCCGACAATGGCGCATTCACCTAATGTGCACCAGCAAGGCTCTCCGCACCCAAATCAACAGGCGTCGGATCCTCCTATGGGTAATCTGGGTAACCCGTCGCCTCTTATGAATCATGGGCGGATGATGCCACCTAATGGGATACCTCAAGGCATGGTAATGGGCGGACCCACAGCAGCCTCAGCAAGCGAGCCCGTCGGCAGGGCCTCAAGGTGGCAACTTTGGTCAGATGGTTGGTGGGAGACCTCCAAGTCGACAGGCGACGCCTCAATCGCAGGCTGGGATGCAGATACCGCCCTCGAGTCCTCGGCCTATGCCTCCACAGAATACCCCAGAATACCATATTGAGGTGGCTTACCGGAAAATTCCTGAACATCTCAGATACCAGCTGAAGATGGACGCTGGTATTCTCCGGAAGAAAACGCTGGCGGATCTGACGTTTGAGGATAAGGTCTGTTTCGTCTGTTTATACTCTACACAGTCGGTCCTCACTTCCTTCTTAGCGACGAATGCTGGACGCCTGGCCAAACTAACGGTATGCCCAACAGGACTTCAAGCTCAGGAATGCCAATACACCAACTATGACGGCGGCGGCGCGAAATGCCATGAAGCGGAATAGGACATCCCCAGGAGAACAGGTACGCCTCTTGCCTCGTTCCAACTGGAGTGGATTCCTCATTTATTATTTTAGCCCGAACCCTCCGCTTTTTCCCCACCCGATCGAAAACGACAACGGCGCTCACCCGGAGACACCGCAGGGCCAACAGCCTCGACGCCAATGTCCTATCCCTCCACTCAGACGATGTCCGCTATTCCCACCAAGTCAGATGCAAGGTCCTCCCCAAGGGTGTCTTCAGCAACCACCTCCAACAACCGCAGGTCCCACGATGATGCGATCGAATATGGCTACCAGGTCAGATGCAAATGAACGGCCAGATTCCTCCACCCATGCAAGGTTAGCAGAGGCCACCTTCGGGCCAGCCGATGATGGGCGGTATGCAAGGCCAAATGAAGCCTCAAGGGCAGATGGGTCTAGGCCAGACGGGACCTTCTCTCGGATCGAGCATGGTACGTTGATCCTTGACAATCTGCGCTTTCAAGTTTTTCCGAACTGATTTGGTCTTTCTCAGTTGCGCTCTTCACTTACAGCTGTGATTGGCCCTTCGACATCGTCATCGCAATTGTTTCCGCTTCCGTTCCCCCATGCTTTCGTCTTCGATCACGATTTCCTTTTCTTCCTTTCCCGCGTTGAAAGCCTGTTATTGTCGCTTGGATAAACGCATAGCAGGGCACGATGGGGGGCTCATCGACTGGATCAACCTCGTCTGGCAGCAGGAGCTCCAGCTCCGATTCTCTCGCTCGCAACAGCACTGACTCTGCGTCCACCGATCCGACGAAGAACGGGAAATCCGGCCAAGATGAGGCTCCAGGTACTGCTTCAGACCCAGGCTCTGCTCTTCCACAGCTCCCGTGGTGTCGTCCCCAAACCTCCGCCGCGCACCACAGCGAGCACATTCTCCCTCCTTCACACCATTCACACCACTACGATCACGAACGCATTTCCTACTCCTCCTATTCTTCTCACAGCTATCCCAACTCGTCTGCTCCGTCTGCGTATCTGCACTCTCCGGGAGACGTTTACATGCGCCCTCCCGTTCCTGTTCTCGGCAGCAACGACATCGTCGTGCAATCGCGCTCGGTACTGTAGAGCGTCCTAAGGAAACAAAAGATTCAAAGCATCTGCATCTCTACCGTGACATTCTTACCTAGGCATGCCGATGCCTGCGTCCTCTATGTGCGCTTACCCAGTTGGCGATCGGCCACAGCCAGCGGGAGTTCACTTGACAGGTATAGCTTTACATCAGTCTCCTTAATTCATAGTGATTTGATACACCTTGACCTAGACGGGCACACCGCGAGGTGTAGAAGTTCTTCCCATCCATCGCCCTTCCGTCGGATCCGGTTCCTATAGTCCAAACATGTCGCGAACCATGGATCCGCAGCCACACCTCCTTTGCATGGTCCGATGGGCGGCGTAGTTGGAATGTCAGAGCCGTTGTGGGTATGATGTCAAACTACAAAGAGTACGCACCCACTCATCCATCCGCTTCGATATTGAGCTCACGTACCACTCGGACTTCTATTTGTAGGGCTTCGTACGTGCATTTGTTCTAGTTGAGGAAATTGCGCGCCCGGTAGCGTCAAGAGGACTTTCGCATGCCTGGGAATGGGCTCGCAGGCGATTGGTAATGCTTAGGAGCATGGGCCTCATCCAATTGCTTCCTGTCCCCCTAGCCGACTGTAGGGGTCACTCCTTTGGATGTCCCAACCCAGAGGGAAGGAAACACGGTAAGTAAGCGAACTGTGGCTGCGACTGCCACCCACAGCTCACGATTGCCGTCTGCCAGGCAGCACGCGGAACAAGAGTGGAACTGGCCTCTCACTATGGGTAGCGCGGCCATCGAGGGTGATTGACCCATCAAGCGATCGGAAATTTTTGGATGAAGCGTTGGATAATGGCGGGAATCGGGTCCAGTGGTGGAAGTTGTTCTCGGTTTGGGGTTACTCTGGGAGTGAGCATGTCTCACGTCTAGAGGACTGAGAGGCGGTTCCAGACAGCTCCAAACAAGGTCAGGCTGGGGAGAAGGGGTGATGTAGGGCTGTACGCAGCAAGCCCGGCGTGGGCAGCCATGTAGGAGGATGAAAGATCGTGATCGAACAATGTTTTCAGTGTGCTGACTCGCTATTCCTAGACATTGGAGATACGAAACTACGAGACAGTGACCAGAAGAATCCGGTCTAGGGGAAGTCGTGGGTGGAGCGGTGGAACAAAGCTGCGACTTTGTCCACCAGCTTCGGCAAAATTTTCGAATCGCAGCAGTGGGCTCACTGTGCATATCCCATTTTACAGTCTCTCGCATTTCGCCAACTGAAGCACGTAGCTCAACCACCTTGATAATCAGCTGCGCCGCAGCACTGACCTTCATTTCGACACCCTAAGTGCATGCTCAAGGCTGGAGGTTCATCCCGGCATGTCCCTCCATGAATTCGATGCTTTCCAGTTCGATTCATCATATGCTGTAAACGGTTTGTGGTTAGCCATTTCCAGACGTCGCGCACTTTGTGGTAAGGATCGAAGAGCCTGCGTTGTTCCTTGTGGTTCAACCGTTCACCCTTCACGTTGGATCGAATTCATAGTTGATACTGCTGGTTTAGAACGACACTCTGGCGCGAGCAAAGACGCCATGGCGGGTTTTGATAATGGGTGCGCCTTCCGCTCCTTTCGCTCCATCCTGCTTCGATTGACCTCTACGTTTCAGCTTTCGCAGCACTATCCCAGTGTGGTGGCCACCCTCCATGTAAACCAAGTGCACCCTCAAACTGGAGCGTCCTCTCGGAGAGGGTGTTCTTAGTACATGCGCGAGCAGCCAGTCGACTCCGGACTTGATTTCTTGATAGACTTACTACGGCCCATTTTCGCGCTGCAAGTTGCTATTGGGAGCGCCCCGTTGCAAGGATAATACAACATCTATTGCACACAGTAGTAGAAGGGCGTGTAAGATACGTAGAATACAGATATTACAACATCGAGGGTGAGTATAGTACATGTTTGATTAGGACTGCACAGGCAACACACACTTCGCAATCGGCGAAGTTACACAACTAAGGCACGAGACAGTGCGTTTGGAACGAGGGACGACCGGGGTAGCATCGATCTTGCTGAGGTCGAAGGACATAAGTTACGGGGAAAAGGGAGAATTAAAGGACTCACCGCCATCTATTATTGGCAATGAATTGAAGGCGACTTCAGGCCACTGTTCTAGCCAGAAGTTGTGGATCTGTGAGATCTCTTGTTGCAAATCTACGAGGTCCTGCGTAATATGGCATATCGCCTTCGCGTGTCCCTGAAGGTCCGTGTGGGCCTGGTCAATCTTGGTCACAGCTTCGATAAACTCTGGGACTTTTGGCGGGAGGCTTTCGGAGTCCTCGACTTCTGGTTTACAAGGCGAAATAGAACCTGGACGAGATACGCAGAAAGCATTACGGAAATTCTGGTGAGCACGCGAAGCCACAAGAAACTCAAATGGATCGTTACCAAGGCTTGGTGTATGACCCCCTGCTTTATATCGAACGGTTACCCATGTTTCGTCGCTGCTTGTGAGATCGCCGAGGTGTGTCTGGAATGCGTCATTGTAGGAAGGAAGAGAGGATTCCGGAGACGGTTCAGTTATTGAAGAGGCCGAAGGGGATGGTCCTGCCATAGTTTGCAAGTCTGCAAGGCCGGCGAGCTCAGCGGTGGGGACTTCCGTTTCGCCCATGAGCAGAGTGAGGAGTGCCGAGCTCACACCGCTTGCAGTCGGGGAATTGAATTGAGGCAAGGTTTGAAAGTCAGGACCGCCAGCGATTGAGCAGCGAATAATAAATTCGCACGTCGGCCACCGGGAAATTCCGATACTATGATTGAAAACCATTTCTGAGTTGAATAGTTCAAACATCGACTGGGGGGTCCGGGACCACATCGTAGACCTGTCCATGGTCTTTCCTTCATTCGCTTATTCTATGACACTGCATCTTGATCTACCTTTTCTCATCCAGGACCGCCGATAACGGGATGGGTTTAACCAACGGAGCTTTACCGAAGATATCGCTTGACCAGGGCCCTACCTTGAATGAGCAAGAAACAGTAGGAAGTGAGCGTGTGATGGAGGGGAGCACCGTCTTGAAAGGGATCGCATTTTGCAGGGGAGAGCGGATGTGGCTGAGTGACGGGCTTTGGCGGAGGAACGCGACTTGCGTAGAGAGGGGAGATGATCGGGATGGGAGGTGAGAGGAGGAAGGCGGCTGCGGAACCGGGACTCATGGACGATTGAGTCGGAGCCATAATTTGGGATACCACAGCAGGTCGCCGAATGCAGCACGCAACCCATGGCCCCTCGTCACCTCTGCCGTTTCTACAGGGTTCCGGGGTACCCTGCCCTCGCAAAATAAGCAGATACTACATTCTTTACTCTTCAAATGAAGCCCGATCCGTCGTCATTCTCTTTCTTTCTCTTCCGACGAGCAGGTTTAGATAGGACTAGCAGAGGAAGAATTTTTGGGAGTCAGAATGCGAGTGTGCGGGAGGTCGTGAACTAGAACTAGATCTTCCGCTGCAGCTAGCAAGCATGCACACATCAGATGAACCTGCCTCCAACATGTTACGGCTAGCAAGGACGACCTCGATACCACCCCGAAACGAACTGATGAGGGAGTGCAATGGCGGTCTTTGAGTGACGTCGACCCAGAGTTAGTTCTCCTCATCCGGCTCCGGTATCTCGTCGTCTTCGTCGTCGCTCCCATCCAGTTCTTCGCCACCCGCCAGCTCGTCCTCTCTGTCTTGAAGAGTGTATTGCGAACCATCCGAATCTTCTTCTGATGACATGTCTTGTCCAAGCCCATCTAGAGGACATCGGTGCGTGGTTCTGAGAATCATAGGCCACTGACCTGACTGCTCGGTGTCGGCATCATCTTCCTCGCTCTCGCTCGACGGTGCCCTGACAGCGTCCGGCGCATCTTCATGAGAGTAGAGATGGCCAATACCCAGGCCCCAATGATATCGCATGAGCATGTCCCTATCCACAAAACTGTCGAGACAACATATATCAGCAGAGATATAGCCAGCCTAACCTATGAGGTGACAAAAATCCTTACCGGTTGACCATGTACTCGACCCAATCATCATGGGCCTTTGTGAGAGGTGAATACCCAGGTTCGCGGCCTTGTACTTGCCCCAGTGAGAAGCGAGGGATAAGGTGGCAAGCGTGGAGCACATGGGTAGGGTCAAGGAAGTCGAACGCGGTTTGGTCTTCGAGAGGGTAGAAGCCGACTCGGTCAAGCTGGCCATCTGCCCATTCCTTTTCGTCTTCCAACTCTTCGAACCATCTTACCCACAGGACGTCGAAGCGCCTTGTCTTCCTGTCCAAGGACCCTCTCCCGTGATAGGCCGCATTGACGTGATAGATACCCAAAAGACGTCCGTAGCAGAATCGGTGCTTTTGGAGATGCGTCACAGTCCTCTCTGAGACACATAAACTCTCGGCGACTGGTATTGGGGTTGAGAATATCCCTCTCTCGCCTGCCTTCATAGGACGTGAAGTGTACATTTAGGATCTCATGCCTGTAGAGCCTGTCTTTGTCGATGAATACTCGATCGCGGTCAAGCAGGTTCGCCGCGGTTGAGAGATCTTCATCCACCAATTCCTCCAGTACCGGTAGCGCGTATGCGTAAGTCTGTGGATCTGCTCGAGCTTCACCAAGAAGAGCTTCCCTGATTCGGGGTAAGAGATGAGCCTTGAGTTTAGCAAAGAATTTCTGCAATTCAAATAGCGAGTGAGCATGGAGCACGTCCGATCCAGGTGGACGGTCATAAGACCATACCTTTGTTGCCGGGTTGTAACGATGGAGAATTAGGAAGGCAGCCAAATCCACAGGCTTGTTCTGCGACTGGCCTATGAAGTAGGGAGCTTGGAGGAGTGGGTCTGCTGGCCCTTCCGCAGCATCGACTAGAAGCTGCTTACGGAGGCGCCTAATGCGAGCTTGACGTGTTTGTATCCGGGACAAAGTCAACGTAACACGCCTCTTGCTCGTTCTCCTGTACTGTGATTTTGGACTTCGATGGTAGCTCTCGGGCTATGAGGCAGAGTGGGACTGCTTAGCATACCGTATCATATGGAGTTGGAAACACTACCCCCTGAGTAGAATAATTGTCTGAGGTGCCAAATCGTCTGATGTTAGTGACTACATGACCCAACGCGTGAAACTTGTAGGTGTGGAGAGAGAACGTTTTCGACTTTCTTGCATTGGATTGAGCCCCTTCCCCCACTTCTTCGGACGCTACGGTGTCAGCTGTGATCTCATTACCAGACACTCGCATCATGCCTACCTGTCGCATCATGGTCAAGTTTACGCCGCTTGGCTGAGGACGGGAGGTCTTCGTCACTGATTGCCTTGTCGCCACCTCTGGAGGCAGGCTTCCCCTGTTGTTTCTTTGGGTTCTTTGCCAAGCTACCTGTAGCCCTCTTGGTTGGGTGGGATTTGGCCTTCGAGCTCCGAGCTGCGGGGCGACCTTTTCCTCGGGCCGTCTTCTGAGCCCTTGTCACCTCACGGCGCTTCCTTGCATCCGCTTCACGCTTCAGTTCTTTGGTATCGACTTTCTGACAAACCTCCTTGAGGAAGGCGCGAAATGCGGAGCCTACGTCGGTGGTCCGATCGTCCAGGATTTGGAGGGTTTGGTCGGTGTGTGTACGTAGCTTTGCCAGCCCGTGCCAATGGGCAAGGACAAATAGCAGCGACGCAATTAATTTGTTGTGTTTCTTGTCCTCAAAAAGGCCTTCGAACACCGGGATAGAACACTAACGTCAACGTTATCGATGAAGAATTCCGCGTTGATACAGGCAAGCACCCGGATCGTACCTCAGGGAGCATGTCTTCGTAGTCCCGTGCAGCAAGCTGCTTCATCTCCGAGGTGTTGTTCCGGAATCGACGAATGATATCCTTGCCGAAAGTTGGAACCCGGCGGAACCTGTACATCCGGTCAGTCGAGGGTCTTTAAAGAAGTGACGCCACTCACCGAGAATCAAGAATGTTAGTGGGCTTGGATGGTAATGCTTCAAGCAACCTCAAGAGCTGGATAAACAGCGATTTCCATACCCCAAGCTCTACTTCATGCATCACATCGGATGTCAGCATGTCGAAGAGATTGAAGCCGTACGGAGATAGGCGTTCGGAAAATGCGTTCTGCGTGACCATGCTCAGCTATCGCACCGAGGCAGCCTGGAAACTCACCCGAGTTGGAACTAAAGACAAATCCTTGAGAAGATTGACCACCCTTTCATTTGTGACGCTGTAGTTGCTCTGATATATCCACTCCCTTGCCTTGACCACGGCGTCCCTACGTGACTCATCGTCGACTCGGGCAAGGCGCGACCGATTCTTCCGATCACTGACCATGCCCAACCTATGTGTGTGCTTGAGTTGTATGGAACACCGTGTACAAGGGCAGGATCCGAGGTTTTTGATACTAGCAAGGATGATTTTCTCCGGGTAGTTGTAAGCCTGGCGGGCTTACTTACAGCTTATATACTGCCTGGGATTCAGAAACAGTGATGTTTCTGAATTGCGTCTTTTCCTAACGGATTAGAGTGCTCCTTTTGTGTCCAGGCAGACATCAGGCTTGCACGATTCAGAAACATCCGGCCAGCAGTTCGATCCCCCGTCCCGTCAACATTACCAACTGTACCGTACCGCGCCGAGGGACAGGGGTAATCGAACGGGTCTGGTTGCAAGGTCCGCCTTGGGGCGCATATATGAGAAACCCATCCCGCTTTCCCACTCCATTACAATAACAGAGGAGAACGGGGTCGAAAAGATACTGGGGGTGGGTGTAAGCCTGGCGGGCTTACTTACAGCTTATATACTGCCTGGGATTCAGAAACAGTGATGTTTCTGAATTGCGTCTTTTCCTAACGGATTAGAGTGCTCCTTTTGTGTCCAGGCAGACATCAGGCTTGCACGAGTGTAAGGTCGGCGTCTGACAACCTTCACTGAAGAGATGAGCGGCTGACGGCACGGAAGCGCTGAGTGGACGAAAGCGTATCTTCGGTGCGTATGGTAAGAAGTCTGTACATGAATGATATGGAATAAAATGGGATGCTCACCTTCGGTGCGTATGGTAAGAAGTAAGGAGCACCGAAGGAGAGCGAGAAGAATAAAATAAATGAATCAGGTGATGGAAAAGCGACGGGGTCGTGACCTCGTCGCGTGTGGTAAGTCCGTAAAGTCCGTCTTTAGGGGCACGGATAGAGCGGGCTTACACCCGTGCAAGCCTGATGTCTGCCTGGACACAAAAGGAGCACTCTAATCCGTTAGGAAAAGACGCAATTCAGAAACATCACTGTTTCTGAATCCCAGGCAGTATATAAGCTGTAAGTAAGCCCGCCAGGCTTACAGTAGTCAGCTGAATAGGTGAGAATGCGAGGGTAGAAGCGACGCTTTACACCATCGGCACATTGAATGACGATCCCGTGCTCGTACGCATACATGAACTCGTCATCCAAGACGACTCTCAGTTGCGCATGCAAGAGCTCCCGCTGGCAGTGGGTCAGCGTTGAGCGGGAAAGACTCGGCTGACCAGATATGCCAAGGGCCCAATCTTTGAACTCATCCGGAAGCTAAGGATGGTCCGCGGTGATTAGCTTTAGAGCAGATCCTCGTCGTTTACGTGAGGAAGACCTACTTTCTCGAAGTATGCCACCTGCTCTCCAAGGTAAAGGGATGTCTTGCTCCGTCGGTATTTTGAGTCATTGGCGTAAAACATATATAGAGGCCATAATTTAGCGTCACCAAAATGCGCTAGCATGGTGGCGTCGGATGCAAACATCAAACCAACCACGCAGCGCGGTAAGTCGTCGTCAGGCCCTTCACGAGGGAGGCTCTGCATCACGTACAAGAAGGGCTGTTAGAATACATACGTCGTGGACAAACATCAGCACCCACCTGAACCTCTTCGTACGCCTCAAGGAAGGCGTCGGACTGATAGAGTTCACAGTGAACTCGGACATCCTCCTTATTCGGCCCAGCTCTCCACCGCAGCTCGTGCGGGATGAAATGGAAATGTTGCTGGCTCTCGGCACTTTGCAATTTCTCCCGAATGAGTGGCACGAGAGGGCGATACCGAAATTCATTTATAGTATACGGTTGTGACCCAGCGGTGTTCGATCGTGTGTTGAACGGCACATCAATAGTGACAGAGGACTTCGTCCAAGAAGTGCCGTCGTCGCGCCACGGGAACTCGGTGGAATCCCGTTGCTCAAACTGCGAAGCACCCAGTTTACGGTTGATAGCAGTCCAGCTTGCATCTCTCACATCCTCTGGCCTAAAGTCCTTGCTGCCTACGATTGAAATGAGCTTCTGAAATGATTTCATGGTTTTCTCGGAGTCGTCTCCCCAGTACCATTCACCAAGTGCGAAACAACTCGGATTAGGATACGGATAGATGCTGGAGGTTGAGGAGGTGGTCATCAACAGCGAGGCTGTCGTTTCGGGGTTCATTGCCGTGGCAGCGTCCACGGTAGTTGGCACAGAGTTTTCCGCCGTCGCGCCAGGAATAGGGAGAGTCGACGAAGTCGCAGCAGATGTCGCCGATGCCAGATCTGTTAAGTGTGGCTCTTCTACTTGAAGGGAGCTGAAAAGCTCCTCAACAGGCTCGTCCTGCAGATCTGCAAGCGAAAGGTATGCGTCAGGGTCGTGTGGGATCTCTTCCTTGGTTTGATAACGCTTGTAGACACCGAATACGTCGGCATTTGTTTCCCTAACCGGAAGAATTGGGGGCTCGGATATCGCCACTGTGGAAGGAGGAGGGGTAGGCTGGCCGTTGCTGAGCTCATTGGTGTTCTCTGCGCTTGCAGAGCCGTCCGCCTGCCCTACCGTCCGAGGATCTGGAGGAGGAGCTGCCAGGCTTGCTAATCCCAATGGCGGCTTCCCATGGGGAATGAAATCCTTGAACCTGGCGGTGAACTTCTTCTGGCGTTGACCTCGCCCCAGTTCTTCCGCCTCTGGAACCTCAACATCACTCCCGTGACTTTCGCCCTCAGGCTCGGTCTATTCCAACCCGGTAAATAAACGCATTGGACAGTCGAAAAGAGGAAGCGTACTTGGGAATTTATGTGGTCCATACCGCTGGCCGAAGGAGACTCACCCTCGCCCTGTATGACGGAGCTCAACTAGTAGGGTCATTATGGAGATCACAGCGCACACGTACCCCAGTATTCACCCGAGACGCTTCAGCCAGCGGTTCTGACTGCTCAATAGACAACCATTCATGAGATCAGGAGCAATTGAGAAGTGCCGTTAGTGAACGCACCGTAGACGGTCGATGAAGAGGGCTGGCGGAACTTGGTGGGCCATCAAAGTCCAAGTCCGCTCCAAGCATCGACCTGATGGCTGCAGCACCTGTCTTCTTGTTTTGCGTTCGAAGCTCCCATGCTGGCCTAGAATCGTGCTGTTCCTGGGCTACCTTTCGCAGGTAAGTTGGGCAGCTGGTGATGTGTGTTGAATAACCGCTAGGGGATGGGAAGGATCGACCGCAAACACATAACCCCCTCCAGATACGTTGGGTGTCAACCTCTGAAATAAACGGGTCGATTGAGTATAAACGGTCCGACATTCGAAAGGCTGCTCAGAGAATATAGCGTAAAGGGTGACGGGGTTCCCGCGAGCCTGCACGAGACAACCAGTGAGGCTATGTGTGATGTGAACGTCGGAGAGTAAGCTTACTCAAAGGTTGCTTGAGCAGTAAGGGTCGGGCTCGGACCACGGGAGGAAAGCTTCACTGGCGACAACTCGCAACGTTTGATCCCGCCGAACTGTAGCGTTTGTGCCTACGGAACGGTAGCAAGTCCGCGTGGGTGAACGGGGAGAATCCTCGGGCGACCGCTCTGGAAGGTATCGCTACCGGAAGATACCTTTGAATCTTCCTTCCTTGGAGTCCCTCCCAACGGTCTCGCGCCGCCGCCACTATCAGGGCACATCTGCAAAGACGAATCGCCGCCGAGAGCATTCTTAGAGCCACATGGCCGGACCCCGGTAGTTCCATGTTTCGGGGACAGGCTGCGAATGCCTCTTCTAGGTGCATCAGAATCCGGAATGCTTGGTTTGGTTCTGCGGGGTAGCAATTGATTCTTGAGGCGTATATAGGCGTATTGAGCCCTGATATTGACCAAGCTAAAAGAGGAGAGGGAGTGATATGCATCAGCCACAGATTGCCCCTACATCCACTAAATTGGTGTAGAGGAGATATTACACAAGGAAGGTGATTGCTGGTCCAAGCGGAACGCGGATCTGGCACCAAGGGTAAGGAGGGCATGAGAAAATCTAAAAGACGAATGGAAAGGGTTGAATAACGAATGGAACAGTGTGCTATTCGCATACACCGGGACGCGGAACCAGACATCGGACAGCCGAAGGGCAGTGAAAGCCCACTAGATCGCAGGATGGAAGCATAATTAAGAGACGAACGAATGCAATAGGAGCAACGAGCTTGAGTGCACTCATTCGCGCGTGCATAAACATTTGAACGACTGGACACTACCGGGGCAGTGTCAGCACCCGGCGCAGGTCCTCGTCTGAGCGGTTGTTGCTATTCCCAGGTTGAGAGGGCGCCTCGTTCAGCTCTCTGTCTGGGGTGCTGTTTTTCCCGCTTTGAAGGTGTAGGGACAATGTGAAGGACGAATCCGGTCGGGGGGTTTCGTCCATGGCTCTGCGTTCATTTTCACGGTAGCTTTCGCGATAATTGAGCCTATCTTGGCCGTCAGGTATTGTGTTAAAAGCTATGCTCGGGAATACTCACGCCGTAAAGACTGAGATTGCATATACTATTCCATTGATACGCCCACTTATATCAGTCAGGGCCCAGGGGAACAGAAAGTAGGCTCTCACCGAGGGACATCCCATAGAATAGCGTCGCACTTCATCTGTGATATTAGCAAAGCGCTGAGGCATGATGATGCATGGGTACCCACAATACATAGGTTGCCCGATCTAGGAGGAAGAACTGCGTCAAGAGTTAGAGTTACACTGTGTATCCAATCAAAGCCAGAGCCCCCACGCACCAGCGAACCAGCGAAAATAGCGAAGACACTGGGCAGCACCGACATGGAGGTGTCAGCTAGCGGTTGCGACCACCTGGAATTGGGGGGCGCACCATACAATGAGGGACTTGACGGCGAACACCTTGGCTAGATTACTGACGTAGGCCCTGAAGCTATGATATATTTGTCACCCTCTGGAGAGCATACCAATATCTGTTGAAGAACTTACCCTGTGCTGGTAGCACGAAATTGCCCAAATTCGAGCACAACGTACAACGATATGACCGTCAAAATCTCGCAAATACAGATGGTGGAGGATTGGATAGCGACTGCCAGTTTCTAGAGGCATTCGATGAGGTATGTGCTGATACTCGGGCGTTGACCGGGAGGACCCACCATCAACGAATTCGCATCATCGTACAGGAAATCGAAGCGTTTTTCCTGTATGCTGCCAAGATAGTCAGCGAATCCTGTCACTGCAGCAAGAATCCAAGCATCCCACATATGAGCGGTGTGCCCTGCCCATCGTCGTAAGCGTGTATTGTGGCTTGGTCAGAGGAGACGGCTTACAAATTCCAGCGCCTATTGCCCGAGAACGAAGGTCAGCCGGCTCCCAGAATCGCGATGACATGCTTACCGAAAGCAACTAAACCAGAGGCGTGCTGGAGACCCGTTAATTCTTGAAAGAAACAATGACGCATAGGGGGAAACGCTTACTGCCGCTACCAATACGCCCTTGAAAATCCAGGGGCGGTTAGATAGTGTGGCGACTAAGGGGTCGGGTGAGCTTCACATCCCCGTAGCTAACCCAAAGTGGCAAATGTAAGCTGCCTACTTGACCAAGTCCTAGCGCAGGTGTAGCTGCGACATATTCGGCATCAATGTTCTATTCGTTCAATTTGTTGAAGGGGCCGGTACTTACATCTGGGCTGTGCTTGTTGTCATATACTGTGAAGATAGAGACGAGGCAATGGTCAAAGCTTTGCTCAGAGTAGAAGCGGCACACAACTTACAGATGTGATGTAGCTGGCCTATCCACACCGAATGACGCGGGACACATCAGGCAAGTCAACATTGAGCGCCGAGAAGGGGACGAACCGGGCCAAGGCTTATGGGAGCGAAGCGTGTCAGACAAGTGCGGGATGTGAGAGGGGAGAAACGCACATGTTTACTGCGGGGTTGCGTTTAGGGCGAGAGAGTACGTTCTCCACCTCCAATGGGAATTGACTGAGGATGACGGTATAGCAGGACACTACGAAAACGGTCTGTAACGTGGAAAAAAGCTGTGGTGACCAGGACAGGAATGTTAGGGGGAACCCACGACGAAAGGAAATGGGCGCACCACAGAGCTAAAAGCGAGAGTTTCGTCGCCCTCCTTTCCTTCGGGACAATCATGGTCTGGCTGTATCGAGTCACTATGCCCTAGAAAAGGGAGCGAGGTGAGCGGAACGATGACTTCCCCGTGGTCCGCAGTGTGTCTGGGCGTACAGCCAAAAAGAAGAACAGTCTGGGAAGGACGACGGTTAGAACTCTGCAAGTTGCGAAGGTAAAGTTCAGGAATTGAACTCACGCGATAGTCACAAAGGACGGCACCACCGCGTGCATGCCTATCTTCTCGTGCATGATGGAATAAGGTGAGGAAGCGGAAGAATATGGTAGGAAGGAGGGGATTTGCAAACGAATAGGCGTGACTGTGGGTGTCGCTTGCTACAAACAGAGGGCAGGAGAAAAGGGAATAACGCGCCACGAACGCCCCCTCGTGGCCTAACCACCCGGAGCCGAACGCAGCGGTGTTTCTCACCCTATCTGAGGTGAAGCAAGTTGCGCTGCCCAGACTACGAAATTTGAGGATGCGATCGAGAGGGGTCTACTGATTGGTAACGGGGACTAAGCACAGGGGCTCACTTAACTGAATTGCAGTGGATAAGCTGTCATGTCAGTTGACGGCATCTGCAGGGAGCACCTCTGACGGCGGCGGTACGGCTACCACCCATGTCTGGCTCTTGCGGTCACCCAAGGATGGAATACAAAGACTCCAGCGATGGAACACAGGGATTCCAAGGGTAGCAGTGCACATATGATAGGCAACGTGTAGAACACGCACACGAGGCTCACTACTTAACTAGCATTTCCGACTCGGAACGAGGCCTATCCTTGAGAATCAATTGTGACGGCAGGTATTCAGATTTTGGCAGCAGATAGAACGGAACTGGTGTTCCGGCGGCCTCCAACGATGTCACTGAGAAAATGAGCGACCTGAAATGCCGTCATGAAATTGAGCCATAGATCCTTGCCCTGGAGGTTGCGGAGTTGGTTGACAGCGGAAAGAAACGGTGGGATTTGTTAAAAATATGGTGTGCAACGGCGATCACGCTCAGCCTTACTGAGGAGGGAGCTGGGGGAAGAAGCCGCGAAGGAGGACGACCGGTTGACTGAAGAAAAATAGGGACCCGATGCGGCGGCGAGATGCATCCCTTCGCCTATTTTGCCGGTCTGCGCTCAGTACTTCAAAATGTGACAGCATCGGATACGTCTGTACCCGTCTTGCTCTGAATTGCTCGTGGCCATGGGTACGGAACCGATTCCCTGTGTCGCGGGTTGCGGAATACTGACAGGCAGGAGGTCGTAACATCGCTGCACAACGCGGGCTTCTTGTCCTAACACGTCACTCCTCTGGAATTTGGCGTAAGGTCAAAAGATCAAGATATAAGAGTCGCCCGACGCACTGCAAGGGAAGGTGGGCACGAAGAGATTTCCAACATCAAGGTCAAGCTTCCAAGGTGGGGTCGCCTAACGACTCTCAGTCAAATGATTGATAGTTTAATCCACCTGCAGTCCGGCGACTCTTCTGTAGCACCTTTTTGAGTTCGCATTACTCCAAAAGAGCCCCTGTACCACTCTCCCCAAACGATGAGTGTTATACGGCCTCAAAGGCGCTGAATTGGAAAGCTCCGGACTTCACTCCGGGTAAAGTCAATGTACAGCGGCTAGCACCCCTTGTCTTGCCTGCGGTGAGCCGGATTAGATCCAGAAATTTTGGCGTAATTCTTGACGGAAGAGTCAGAAGGAGAATATGATTTGCAACATTAAGCCAGGCCAATGCTTACGACAGAGAACCGTACGAAACGCATTGCGGATCAGGAGGTCTGGGGAGCGCGCGATTCGTTACAACCCCTTCGGGAGAAAAGATTTCTCGCTCTGCCAAGGAAGACGGTGAAGGACGAGAGGGTTCGACGCGATCTGAAGGCTGCTCAATACCTAGGAGTGTGGAAAACCATCTCCGAGGTACATTTGCAGAATGGCTGAACGAGGTGTTAGACAGCGGGTGCTCGCGCCAGAGGCCTTCTTCTCTCACCGTGCTCAACCCAGATCCACTCGGAACTTCCAACCCACCCGGATTCATCGCACCATGGCACCTAGGAACTGGGATGGGGTGTGGGGGTATGAAACGCTTGCCATGTTCGTGTTTGGCTAATGGTGACCAAGCGGCGCGCAGAACACCGCGGGTATGAGCAGTTTCCTTGAGCATTTTCGTCATGTTCGTAGGGAGCGCGACACTTTCAGTCGCAGCTCAAGGGGCCGTCCACCCCAGGGGTGAAAGTGGGGGCGAGATGAGAGAGGCGACCGCATTCCGAGCACTGCATCCGAGTCATGATCATTGGGATCACAGGGCAACCCAAAATGGGAGGCGCACGTGTGAAGACCGACGGACAGCCACGTTCTGGTAGTACGTACTAAGCAGGGCGGCCTTCGAAAGAATCCCGAGATTGTGGGTAAGAAAGTGCGAAACTGTGGGGAATCGTCAGCATGCTACCCTAATATTCAGTACGTTTACAGGACTGGTCCAAGACGCAATGATTCCACGATGCATTGTGGAACCTGTCAGCCCCTAGACGCGAGTCAGGTCTCATGAGAGGAGTGTAGGCATCCTAGTGTGAAAGGTGCCCCTCTTCCTGGGCGCTAGGGAAAGACATCGAACAAGACATCCCTCTTGAAGTGCTTGTGATCACATACTGTCAGCAATTTGGCCGACTGGGGAGCGATTAGGGCGCGTTCCGTGCTGGAACCGATCACAGAGTTTGCGCGACACCTCTCAATATGTCATGGTAGTAGTCGGCCAGTAGGTACCTGTCAAGAATTTTGAACGTGTGTACAAAATGTCGAAAAAGAACGGAATCTTCACCTTAGTTTCCCGTTGCACTCGTCGAATCGGGACGACGAGGTGGAAATGCCATCAGCATAGCCTCCTTTGTATGTCGTCCATCCACCCGGTAGTGCGCTCGGACTGTGGATGTCTGTTCCTCTGGTCCACAAGGTCGGCAACCGCCCATCCATTGCATGCCTCTCAGGTAGTAATTCTCCTCAGGGTCGCAGGCCAGTGAATGCCCGCGTGGGGCGTACGCCGATGGATCAAAGTCGGAGTCCTTGAGTGGCGTAAAAGACGCTGGGATGTCGCTAGAGCGGGATTGAACTGTACCCAGAAAAGAGAGCGTGATGGGGATGTAGGGGTTCAAGCGTGAATCATGAAGCTGTTGCAGAACAGCGAGATGGAGCATGGAATGGGTCAGTTGAACGGCGTAAGAGTGACAGGGAGATTTCGGCGGAGGTGGGCCAATTGTTGGCACTGCACTTGGCTGGATGAGTTCTGTCTCGTCCAGCGGGATGCTGCCTCTTCCGAAATCGAGGATAGATGATATGTTGATCGCTGCCATCATCGCCCATTCTTCTTCCTCAACAGTTTTCTTACCAAGCCGGTCGATGAGTTGGGAGAGAGCCGTCTGGAATTCGCCAAACTCCCCCGTATACAACAGCCCTTGGATAAAGATGAAGATGTCAGTCGGCTTGCCCAACCCTTGTAGCATCTCTCTCCGACGACGATCCTGTACTTCTGCCTGCCAGATTTGTAAAACGGATCGGTGCGAAGCATGGAAGGGCTTCTGGGTGACCATGCTGCAATGAAACCAAGTCAATTTTTGGACATCAACAGTAACAATGATGCAGGGTGCCCGCACATACCTCTTTGTCAAATGAAATAAGAAGCGCAACACCCTAGCCTCGTCCCCGTCAAGGAGCAGACCTATACAGAAGTGTAACTTTCCGTTTTCAGGCGTTTCTCTCAGGCTAGCCAGATACCATTCTTCAGCCTCTTCCTTCCACATCCTTATTTCCCGCGACATAACTGAATCGTCGAGGCCAGCTCCTCGCATCCTAACTGCGCATGTAGCGGCAAAGGCGGCACGATATCTGCATAAATCACCCAGAGCTTCGAGCCATGCTGATTTGAAAGGTAGGAGAGGTTTATCCAGGAGGAGTTCGTGATAGAAGGCGTAGGCGTGCTGTAAGCGGTCCTGTACGAGATCAAAGGCGACGGCGGAAGAGAAGGACGCTTGACGAAGCGTTTCCAATAGCGCATGAAACGATAGCGCCCAGAGTCGACCCGGAAGGTTATATGGACGGGGAATATGGTTTAGCGCTCCGCCCAGTGTCGGGCTCATGATATGTCGGAGCAGTCGTCGAATTGTATTGGCGTGCCTGTCGCAACATGGCCGTCAGTTCCCTCATGTATGCTGGTGGTGAGGTCACATCTACCTCTCGCCTTCCGCTCTCTCCTGGTGCCTGATCTCCTTCCTTCCACTCGTCTACCCCCTTCTTCGTCAGCCGTTCGCCGAAAGACCCGTACGTCGTCGTCGTTCTCGCTCCCGGGAGCCTGTCGGTAATGATTTCGAGACCATCGGGCACGAGGTGTCTCGCTCGTCGTCGTTGGTGTTCGCGAGGCTGAGACTTGGTGGATGGAAGGCGGGGATGCACATGCCGATGTCGGAACCGGAACCGCGAGAAGGATGGCCGGGAGGTCTGGATGGAAGGCTACAACCTAGGTAAGTAAAGCTCCCATTTGTTGAGACGCGATGAAGGTATGCTTACCTGCCTTTCCTATCCTCGTCCTTCACTCTCTCACCCTCCCCAGCTCTGCCCCTTCTCCACCGTGCCTTCCTGCATTCAAATCCCAGCGCTTTCCCTGATTCTGGGATGACCCTGCGCACCCAGACGTGTTCGGTGAGTGGTCGCCTTCGTTTCGAGTGCCTTGGAACTGATTCGACGACCTTGACAGGGCCGTCGTCGTCTTGCGACCCTCGCAGGTTGGTGAAAGGCGGGGAGTCGGTGGAGGGGCGTGGAATCGATGCTTTCGGGTGTCGACGTTGTTGGTGAGGCTCGCTAGTGAGCGGGATGTGGATGGAAAAGGGAGAGAAGGGCGGAACACGCTCGCTTCGTCGCGTTTCCGGTGCCTGCACGCCCACCTCTCGCCTTCCGCTCTCCCGATACCCTTGTCTCTACGCCTGACCCTCTCATTGTCGTTGCCGTCCGCCGTTCGACGCGAAGGTGTCGAAGTTCCTCGTTTCCAGTAGGTTGCCGCTGTCCTGGTTCTCGGGATCGTGTCGGTGCCGACTTCGAGTTGCAGTGGTGCTATGGATGGTCGAGGGAGCTGCCGAAAGATTTTGGGAGGGCGGTGGATGGCTGAGGGCCTGGAAAAAGGTTAGTCGAGGGTCAGAGAGGTCGGTGCAGCTGCACTTACCTAGTATTAGCCCCACGGGGGAGCACGAACCCTCATTGCTCGTTTTCAGCAATCTTAGGGTGCCTGAAAGCTTTGGCGAAGGGTCTAGGATATGCAGGTGAGAAAAGACTGCGATAATGAGGCGAAACGATCACTTACCGCATCGTTTCTAGCCTGGGGTCGATGGAGGAGGCGATGTACGGCGACGAAGGGCTTGGTGGCTTCGTGATTGCATGCTTGTACCTAGATTAGATAGTAGGTAGTGATTATGGCTTCTTGAAACGAGAAAGATGAGGCACAATACGCACCCATTCTCGCACTATCGAGGGGCACCGCGTTGACGTCTTGGTAGTCGGGATGGTGGACGGGAAGGGGAGAGGAGGGGTGACGTTGGCGGGAGGGCGCGACGGATGGCGGAGGGATTTGGAGAGCTGGCGGAGGGCGGAGGTGAAG
>JANDKE010000083.1:0-33116 GCA_027627275.1 Coprinellus aureogranulatus | reverse complement strand
GCTGANGGNTNCGNACTGNAGGCACGTNCATGTNTCNCTGAGNAACAAGGATGGCAAGAACATCTTCGCCGTNACNGAGGATGAAGTTGCAAANGGNGGGAGGAAAGGNGCAGCGTACGANGATACGAAGNTCATCATCNNNAAGNGGCNGANTGGTTTCCTCGCAGGAGTGACTNGACGGNATTGCTGATNGTANGTACCNNTNTNNCTAATCTNCTCGAGAAACCGTAGTGATATGACAAACCCTCACTGATAGTCGTACCCATGCTCGTTCCAACAATTAACGGCTACAAACGACTCGTCGGCGGCGAAGCCTTCTGGGCACCCAACGCCGTGACGTACGGCTACGACTCCCGTTCAGCCTCCATCCGTATCATCTCCCCACCTTCATGTCCACCTTCCGCTACTCGGTTCGAAGTGCGGATACCTGGAGCGGACATGAATCCCTACTTCGCACTTAGCGCCATCATCCTTCTCGGTGTCCGAGGTATCGAGAAGAAGCTCAGCTTGCCTGGGCCTCCAGTGGGTAGCCTGAGCCTTGAAGATAAGAAGAACGGCAAGGTGAAGATGCTACCGACGTCGTTGGAGGCGGCTACGATTCGGATGATGGCAAAGGGGAGTGTGGCTAGGGAAGTGTTGGGCGATGCGTTTGTTGATCATTTTGGTGGGACGAGGGAGCATGAGGTGAAGCTTTGGAATGAGGCGGTGACGAACTGGGAAGGTGAGTTCCGTGATTCTGAGTGTTGACTGTCAGTGAGCTCCTCTGCTGATCATCGTCACAGTGGAACGGTACTTGGAGCTTGCCTGAATGTGTACCGGAGTACGTGCATACCTGATGATTTACCTTGGTTCAATCGCCGCAGTTTCATGACCCGGTGGTGCATGATTTTGACTACTCCCTTGGGATTTGGCCCTTTCTTCTTGCCCTTCTCACCCGGACGAGGACCAGTGGTTGACAGTGGGCGAATATCTCCGAATTTGCTCTCACCTCTAAGAGAATGGCCAAGGGGACGCTTACTCCCTTGTCTGTGTAATTGACTTTATGGGTTCACGTTTCGTACGAATTCATTTGCTGTAGCCGAGCATGGGCGCTTGACAAGACTCCGCCAAACGTGTCAGCGCTCCATGACGTCCATGGCGCCAGGTCAGTAAATGTCTGCGCCCTGTGACGTATGGATCCCTATAGTACCGGGGGGCTTTACGGTACCTGGAGTGTGTTCGGTTCTTGCAACCTTTAAAGCGGCGGACTGTGTCAGTGGAAGCAATTATCCACACCCACTTGAAGTCGTCCGCTTTGAACCACTTTCCACGATATACTTGCCATGTGGGAAGCGACACTTAACGCACCGAAGAACCTGGACGAGTTGCAAGAGTTATTGAAGGATGACATCAAGGTCAAGGTTGCAGGTGTGTGTCTCAACCTCGTTGAGCGTTCCAGAGCTGATCTTCGCCTCGGTTCTTAGGAATTGATGGTAACTTCACCTCCACACTCCAATTGCGTATTCTGGTTATTGACTTGGATGCCTCCTCGCAGTGGATGGAACATTGAGGGGGAAGTATATGGTGCGTCTCTGACCCGAAGAACGCGTCTTATGCTGACCTATGGACGCGTTCCTCTGCGAAATCTAGCGCAAGGACAAGTTCCTCAGTTCCGTGGCTACGCCGGAAGGATTTGGTTTCTGCAGTAGTATATTGTACGTTGAGCAGCGCACATCTGTTGACTACCCCTGGCTTCTATGAACTAACATTCCTTCGACCTTTAGTGCTTGGGATATCAACGACGACCTCTACGACCCCGAGCTTTCCATCTCGAACCAAACTAATGGATATAGGGACCTCATAGCGCAAGTCGATCTGTCGACGTACAGACGCCTACCTTGGGAGAACGACACGCCGTTCTTCTTGATATATTTTCTCGACCCTGAGACTAAACAACCATTATGCGTTGATCCCAGGTCGGTGCTTAAGAAGGCTTGTGAGAGGGCCAGGAAGGACGAGTACGAGCCGTACGCGGGGGTTGAGTTGGAATTCTATAACTTTAAAGGTGAGTAGCTGATGCGGTACGAAGGCGGATCCGCTAATGAGTATCGAAGAGACGCCTCAGAGTTCCAAAGCCAAAGGCTTCCGAAGTCTTAAGACACTGACAGAAGGGAGTGAGTAATAATCGTGTTCATTCTCTTCTTGGTCCTGGATTTTGAATGGCGCCGCTTCTCCAGATCAGAGCTATTCACTACTGCGAACGCAGCCGACGAACGACTACTTCTTGGATCTATTCGACAAGAGTGATGAATTCCAGGTACCTCTGGAAGCCTACCGTAAGTCTTTCACTGGTCGACAGCCCACTTCTTACGGAATAGCCGCCTTGCAGACACGGAAGCTGGGCCTGGCGTTCTGGAGGCCGCTCTAGAGTTCTGCTCTGCGGAGAGGATGGGAGACAATGCGCTCTTGTTCAAGTACTTGGCGAAGAGTATAGGAATGCAGCATGGTGTGATGCCGTCTTTCATGGCGAAGATTTGGCCTGAGGTGGGTATTAGATTCCACCACCCTCGCTCTGCGGTATGCTGAGACTCATCGTGCCATTTTGTCCTTCGACTCTCGGTAAAGTGGGCTGGCGCAAGTGGGTGAGTGACCTGTTCTGGCTGTTCTGTTCGTCTGTGAACATTACTCATTGAGGTCCCAGTCACGTACATATCTCGCTTCAAGACAAAGATGGCAGGAACATCTTTGCCGTCTCTGATGAAGCAGCGGCGAATGGTGGCAGGGAAAACGCCCTGTACAAGGATACCAAGTACATCAGTCAAGAGGCGGAATGGTTCCTCGCTGGATTCCTTGAGGGTATCGGTGATGGTGAGGCTTGACCATGAACCTATCACTGATTTTCCCTAATCAACTCTTTACTTTTCTTCTAGCGGTGCCAATGGTAAGCGGCTTGCCCGGCGGTCAAATCTATGAAAGCCCTCACCTCTCTTCACGCATAGCTCGTACCCACAATCAATGGCTACAAGCGCTTGACTGCTGGTGAGAACATGTTCTGGGGTTCCAACGCTGTCAGCTACGCGTACGAATACCGAGAGGCCTCCGTCCGTATCCTCGCCCCGCCTTCATGTCCTCCCAAGGCAACACGCTTCGAAGTTCGGGTTGGGGGCGCCGACATCAACCCTTACTATGCACTCAGCGCCATAATTCAACTTGGGATGAGGGGCATCGAGAAGAAGTCGAAATTAGGCCTTCCGATCACCGAGTACGGCCCACAGGACAAGCAGGCAGGGAGGGTGAAGATGTTGCCTACATCGTTGGAGGAGGCGACGCGGAGGATGGTGCAGCCAGGGGGTATCGCCAGGGAAGTGCTGGGGGACGATTTTGTGGATCATTATGGGGCAACGAGGAAGCATGAGGTTAGGCAGTGGAATGAAGCCGTTACGAACTGGGAATGTGAGTATTGCCACGCTTCGAGTTTACTTTCCAAATGCTACCCGTGTGCTGACGACCTATTTTTCAGTGGAACGGTACTTGGAACTCGTTTAGCCACGAGCTCACCGTGGACACTACTTCATTCGTGATACCATTTCTCTTTATCTAATACTATAGGTACTTAGTAAGGTCCAAGTTGCTTATGTATTGGTAACCCGGGCACGGTGCTTCGAACGTTGGTCCAACCCTTACGCGCACTCCGCCCTGATTTGCTGCAGCAATCCTTGCTTGAAGTTCGGGACTGTGGTCGATGAGGAGGGCATCCCTACCGAACCGGTTGTGGAATGTTAGCTCGAAATCCTTGATGCCGACCATGGCTTCGTCATGGGCTATTTTGGAGTCCGAGCCTGCGTTGTCCTTTTGTTGTGCTTCCACAAAGTCAAGGAGGGCCTCTAGTTCGAGGAAATCGTTATCGACACGAAGGATCTTGACGTTTTGGAGGCTCGGATACACCTGCACGTATTGAAGCAAGTTTCGTGGAGAGAAGAGGCGAAGCCATTGCCGGAGACTCGTGAACTTGGACTTCCACACAACGCGATCGAGCGTGAGGTGAGTGAGGTGCAGGAGGTTGTTGGTAGGCGAGAACATGACTTTGAAGGTTTCTGGATCGCACTGGACGTCGTGAATGACCAGAGATGTAATGGCTTGGTGGCGCTGAACGAAAACAGGCCAGATTTCGTTGTCCCGGAGTTTGAAGGACGTTTGATATAAGACGGCGGCGTTATGAAAGTCAAGTTGAAGGTGCTGCAACAAAGGAGCTTGTATGAACATGAGGAACTCCAAGGATGCAAGATTCTCAAGGTGCAACTCCTTGAGCTTCCGAAATTCGAGGGGTCGTGCCTTTAAGCGTCCGTACACTTCCCAGCCTTCACTATGGGAGAAGGGACGGCTTTCGAAGCCGAGGTGTAGTGTTTGTAGATTATTTGATTGCTCCAATATGTGCACAAGCGGGTTCAAGTGCCAGTTGCAGTGAATTCGCAGGCTGGTGAGGCCGACGAGAAATTGTGGTGCAAAGTTGAATCTCGTGCTTGCGCAGGATTCAACAAGTGAAAACGCACTTTCCATAGAGGGTAGGTAGAGTTGAAAGGCCTGAACAGGGGGAAGGCGCCAGAAGGAAGGCTGGTACAATAGCGAGTCGAACTTGAGGCCGAGGGAACGAAGGGAATTCCATGCTCGAGCGGAAGGCGGTGTCCTATCGAGATGAGGTAGTATATTGTTCCATTGACATGTTGTGTCCATCGAAAGATGGATTTCGTCTAGCTGTGGTCCGCGTTCGAGAATCTTCGCTACATTCTCCACTAGCAACATGTTGTAAATGTCATAGTCGTGTCTGAATGACCTTCGGGTACAAATTCGGAGTGACCGAGGGAGGCTCCCTGAACGCTGGAACCATTGAGCCACCCGATTGAAAGGTGAGCAACCGAGCTCCAACTCCAGGCTGGCCCAGAGGCAATGTTTGGACAAGGCGGCGGCTCTCCAGCTTTTAGAAACCAAACAGGCCCGGATGAGCGACGCCCTTCCCTCTTCACTGGAAGTTTCCGGTACTGCTAGAGCGATAATCTCGGCGAGCAATTCCAATGGCAATTGTCGAGAGGAGGATATGGCCGTCCTCAGGTGTGCAAGTCGAGTTTGCACCTTGTTCTGCGACTGAACTTGCAATTCTGGTTGCCTGTGATACACCATGTTAGGGTTGTTGACTTTGGCCGTCATCTCGTCAGAAACTCGATGTAGCAATGCAGCTTCATGTGGATCCGGAGGGTCATTCGAGCGAAGTGGTTGAGAGGCTGGGAGGCGACTCTTGTCCATGGTCACGGTGGTAGTTGAAAACCTACATAAGTGGCACGGCTCTGACCTGTGGTTGAACTGGAGAGGGTGGCGATCAATCGGCATTCCCTGGGACCCGAAATTCAGCACGCCTAGCTAGTGCGTGGCCAGAGATTGGTGGCAGTTGATTTAAACTCGTTCCCTTCTCTCCTCCACCAGTTGCCACGACAGATTGTCTCTATCTTCAACCCATGGATATACTCCATCTAACAATCTCTAATGAAGCACCCGATGCAGCAGAAAACATATTCATCCGACGGGAACTCAGAGTTATAGGTGACCAGATAGCGGGGCTGCGGCACCAGCTGCAGAATCTGGAGAACCAGGAGCAGCTATATCGAAAGCTAATATCCCCCGTGCGAGTGCTTCCACTTGAAGTCCTTGGAAAGATCTTTTATCTCACCGTCACCGAAGGAGAAGACTGGGTTAGTCCTCAAGCAGTGGTCGATTGTTGCCTTGTTTGCAAGTCTTGGCGAAAAGCTGCTCTGCTTGACCATCGCCTTTGGCGATGTCTCAAGATGACTGTAGAAAGCGGCCAACCATCGCTAACCAAGTTGTCAACCTGGCTCAGCCGCTCGGGCGACCTCCCGAGATCTGTTGCCTTCACCGGATGGCATGGGCACGATACAACCAACAATTTCGATGACTGCAAGATCGCTGCCCGAAGACTCGCCAATGTCCTTGTCGACGGCCCTATCATTCACAGCCTTTCTCTTTGGGTAGAGCTGCCAGATTGCTTCACTCACCTCATCGAGGCGCTCGACTCTGCACGGTCCTCGTCCTTGTCTTTTACCCAATGCCCGTGGGACGGCCTCAGCTCCTTGGTCATTTCGATCCGTCACGGGTGGGGTTGGCTCCTTCCGTACTTCCCCAAGCTTCCACCGGTGACCTCCTTTGAATTTTGGCTCCCTGAAATGTATGAAACATTTAAAGATGCTGTCGAGTGCGGGCAACACCACCTCGGACTGTCAGCACCCTTCCTTGATCGCCTTACCCGCCTGGTCATCAGGATCGACTGGACCATCAACCATCTGCTTTCTATCCTCGAGCTATGCACAAATCTGCAAGAATTGACAATAAACTTCGATTCAGTAGCCATTGCCCTTCCTTCAGAAAATCCCATATCGCAGACCGTACTCGATACTAGGATCGTCCTTCCAGCGATGCGGCAGCTTCGCTTGGAGTACGCGCATGCAACGTCTTTGCTGGTTCTCCCACTACTTAGAATGCCAAACATCCTTCGCCTGGAGGCAGACTTCAGCAGATGGGACTCCGAGTCTCCTCTCCTCTTCAACTCCCGCTCTCACCATGAAATCGACCATGGTTGGCTTCCCTTCGCTCAACAGCACCGGCATTTGAAGGCTCTTCGAATATCCAACGTGACCATCGACCCCGTGTCCGATTTCAAAGTCATGTTCGCTCCCTTATCTTCACTTACTAGTCTAACATTCGACAACGTCGCATTCGACCCCACATGCCTATTTGTCGACATCCCCCTCGTGTTTGGCGACGAGGTGCG
Organism: Coprinellus aureogranulatus; assembly: GCA_027627275.1. Lineage (NCBI taxonomy): Eukaryota > Fungi > Basidiomycota > Agaricomycetes > Agaricales > Psathyrellaceae > Coprinellus > Coprinellus aureogranulatus. The sequence continues at coordinate 26,302 of JANDKE010000083.1, read as the reverse complement.
AGGCGGTCATTCGTTCGCCAAGCTCCAGACACTGGAGATACTCAACGCGAACCGAGATTTCAACGTCGAGCCTGTGTTCACTTTCTTCGCATCTCCCAATCGCCGAATGGCATCCTTGCCAGGCCAAACCGAGGGATCAACCATCCCTTTGAACAGGCTCAAGATAGGCTTCCACCAATCAATTTGCCAATCCAACGGCGACCAAATCGATGGGTGGCGTCAGCGGCTTCTTGAAATGGGGGTCAATATCGACATTGGTCCCAAGCATTAGTTGTACCCTGATGACCATCCCAATGTCCCCTTCGGTAAGTTCCCGAGGTCTGTGACCGTACCTGTTCCCGCCAGTGTATTATATCCACCGTCGCACTTCCATGTACACTATCGATACACACGAGATACCACTAATGCAACATTGTTCGCGCCTACAGTCCGAGAGGAAAGAACTTCCTGCAGAAACTGAGATGCCAACCCATCGAAAGGCTCAAAACGGTCCTCTGCATCCTCCAGGCCCAAATGTTCACGTTCAGCCAGCCCTTCTATGCCTGGTAAGCATAGATAACCCCTCGGGTGTCGACCACAGTACTCCACCAGGAACTTCACGTTATGGAGCGCAGACAGCGATTCATTCTCCCCTTCAGAAAGTGCATCGTCCAACCCATCCAGTCTGGCATCCAACAGAGCATGCATCGGGCATATCCCGCTTCCGGTCTTGGTTGAGAACTTGAATGCCAAGGAGAGGGATGTGAGTTCTGGGGCTTGCAACGAAGGGAACAGCCTTCCAAACTTGAAATTTATGCCTAGTGGGAGTTGAACAGAGAAAGCCATATCAGCCGAGTCTTCTCAAGAAGGGCAACTTGGGAGGCATACCTTCCCAATCGATTTTGTAGAACGGCTTGGGCAGCGTGCAAATCAGGCTTAGATTTCGGAGGTTTGGGTACCGCAGATTAGGCGAAGCAAGGTCTAGAACAGATCGTAGGCACGTCAGGTTAGTCGAGGATCTGCCTGCAACATACTGTGAAGATAACCTCACCTTCGATGTCGTCTGAATGGTTGAATTCCACCCTCATCTCTTCAACAGTGCCTGCAACAGCAGCGAGGAGACTAGACAAAGGCGGGCCGAACCATCCCCCTGGCATGAAGCTGTAGCTCTTGATCTTGATTTCCTGCGCCCGAATCTGGTCTATCACCCAGTCGATCAATTCAGACTTCATGGTTCCCAGTCGCTGCACCAAACGCAGCGACCTAATGTGGGGACTAAGCCGCAAGGAAGCGGAAGGCTGGTGCCATGCTGCTTTGAGATAGGAGGTATCGCCTAACGTAAGTTCGCGGAGGTTGGGGAATCCGCACAGGAATTCCAACAAAGACGATGTCGTGGGGAAGACGAGGGATGTGACGTCGAGGCGGTAGATCTTCTCGGAGAAGGTTGTGGATACAGCTGCGAGGAGGTATGCCGGAACGCACACCGAGGCTGCCTTGATTCGGATGTCCTGTAGATTCGGCAGGTCGAGGGTGGCGAGTCCAGAGATCTGGTACGGAGTGAATGTGGGGTCGATTTGCAAACGCTGGACGTATTGGCTAAATGTGCAGGGGGCGTTGGGAGTGCTCTTTTCAAAGAGGTCCATAAACTTGTGGAATCGAGCATGTCGGCTGGTCATCCGCTGCCCCGTCATGTCGACGCCTTCGAACAGTAGTTGGCGGCAGATGGATAGCCATGCTCGATCGACGAGGCTACACCGAGTAAGTGCTGGGATATCGTCCTTGAGATGCAAAAGGATGATTTCAACGATCTCGATGGGTGCCTCGAGAGCCATTGTGGGAGAGGCTTCGGGAACTGGGGGCCGACCCCAAGTCGGATGTAATGGTGAAAGGGAAAAGACGGTTCTTTGTACATGCCACTGCGAACAGCATGAACCTGATGGATGGGTAGTGTGATTGCAATACCTAAAATGGATCTGTCTGTGATGCCAGTGAAATTAGAAGGGATGCTCACATATCGGCAAAGGTATATCATGTCGACAAACTATGTGGAAGGGGGTGTGCATTGCCATCGAGCGGCGATAACCCTTTGATAGCGCGAAGCTGAAAGTGTTCCTGAGCCATTGTCAATGGGAATGCTGACTGCAAGAATGCCGACGCGACATCCTCAAATCGCCCTCCCACCATTGGTACTGGCGCGCGAATGTAGTAGGGCCGGGGTCCCAAATGATCCCCAGGAAAGAGGAAGAATTCGAGGAAAGGAGCGGGGGCGAAAACACCTCCGCAAACCAATGTCGCAACCCGGAGCTTGGGAAATGGGCAGAGGGACAACCTCCGATCGAGCTCGGAAAAGTCAATGGATTGGAGTGTACCCAGAGAGCAGAATATTCTCCCGTCTCTGTCGAAGTCTGGCTCGGCGTAGAGCCTCAGGGTCAAATCTTGAAGGACAGGGGCATCCACGTGCTGCAATGCATTGGCAAGGGCGCCCAGGGTGTGTATTTGAGCAGGCAAACTGCGCGCTGCTCCTCTCCCTCGTCTGGGATACATGACATCCAGCGCCTTCGTCCCATACTTGACTTCAAATATTGGAAAATCAAGGTCCAGCGTGGTCAGCCGTGCGTAGACGCACGATGAATTCTTGAGTACATCTGCAGACGCGAGTCAGTGACTGCAAGTCTGCGTGTATGGATCTGCGACATACCATCTGCTAGGAATCCGTTCTCAAAATCCAGTGTCAGGCGTTCGACGCTGGAGGATATGCTCTTCAGGAAATTCCGGCTGAAGTCGGCTGGTGGTGAAGCGGCGAGCACCGAGTAATCTAAGGATCTCAGAGAGGAGTGCGCCCCCAGCTGTTCGCCCAACCAAACCAGGAGGTACTTGTCTACGTGCTCGATGCCCTTCAGAGTCACCCGGAGAGCTTCGAGGGGTGGAAGCGGCCCAGTGTCGGGCCCTACAACTGACTGTTGGAACGCAGAGAGAGGAGCCCACCTCATATTCCCCAATGCCAAGCTCCGAAGGTTAGGTAACGAGGACAGGAGCTCCAGCAGGGAAGTCCGTTCCTCGCAGAAGGCTGTCACTAGATCAAGGTGCTTCAGCGAAGGAAACTGCTTCGCGACGGCACTGAAGTAGTCGCTATCCTTCAGCGTGTCGCTGACATGCCCTCCTACCACGCATATCGACGTCAGACTGCCCATTCTCTCAGCGTTGAGCGAATGTATATGCTTGGGCTTCACGATTCCTGGGCCGTCTATCCTGATGTGCTGTACGCTGGCGAGAAATGGCGGACTGGGATCGGCTCCCGTGAACCGGCTGAATCGTTTGAAGCGGTCTCCTGGCTTCTCTCCCGGTCCTGAGGAGAGATCGAGGTTGGAAAAGAGCATGACAGTGCACATTTTGCGCCAATCTTTGCAGACCAGAGAGGAACGTATAAGGGTGGATCGGTCATCGGAAAGGTAGTGCAGAGTAAGGTCCTGCAGCTCTAGGGGCAAGCGAGGTTCGCCTTCATGGGGCATCCTGGGTCGAGGTCGTCGTGATGGACGATGTCCGGAAGCTCTGGACGCCGTCGTTGGCGGTGCCGGCGCGTGGGAGAAAACATGTGCAATCAGAAAAAGTTCAGACTCGTGAATCGGTTCTACACCGTAATCCACATCTATCCCTACTACAAAATGCCTTCAGAGGCTTCCACTAGCAAGGCTTCGTCCAGCCAGCAAAATGGAACGACAGAAAACAAGCCCGAACGCATGCCGTTCTCAAAACTTGACCTCTCAGCACCGACGGTCAGGGCCCTTGAAGAGATGGGTTTCACGACGATGACCCAAATCCAAGAGAAGTCAATACCCGTTCTGCTCACTGGGAAGGACGTGCTGGGTGCTGCAAGGACTGGTTCGGGGAAGACTTTGGCGTTCTTAATTCCGGCGATTGAACTTCTACACAGGCTAAAGTTCAAACCCATGAACGGTGCGCTGCCTCCCATCTGTCGTGTTGACTCTTTGCCCATAACCGGCATGTAGGAACTGGAATCATTATCATTACCCCGACTCGTGAACTGGCTCTCCAAATCTTCGGCGTCGCGAAGGATCTCATGGCCCACCACTCACAAACATTCGGTGTAGTAATGGGCGGTGCAAACCAAAAGGCTGAGATGGATAAGCTCAACAAGGGCGTAAATCTGCTAGTAGCCACCCCTGGTCGTCTATTGGATCATCTTCAGGTGCGTGAATGCAGTCAAATTGACTGTCTTTGCCTAATTTTTCAGTTCTAGAACTGCAAAGGCTTCGTGTACCGAAATCTGAAGGCACTGATCATCGACGAGGCAGATCGTATTCTAGAGGTTGGTTTCGAGGAGGAGATGAAGAGAATCATCTCTATCTTGCCAAAAGGTGCGTCGCACAGAAAGCTTACCGTCTGAATGGAAGACTCATCAGACTGCGCAGAGAACCGACAGACGATGCTCTATTCTGCTACCCAGACGACAAAAGTCACAGACCTCGCTCGCATCTCCCTACGCCCCAATCCCATCTTCATCGACGTCGACAAGGAAGAAGCCACTAGCACTGTATCCACTCTAACGCAAGGCTACGTCGTCTGCTCTTCCGACATGCGGTTCCGCCTTCTCTACACATTCCTCAAGAAGAACATGAAGAAGAAGGTCATCGTCTTCTTTTCGAGTTGCAACTCCGTCAAATACCATGCCGAACTGCTGAATTACATCGACGTCCCTGTACTGGATCTCCATGTTAGTGTTCCACAGTTATCGCCCTCTCCTCATTCTGACACTCTACCAGGGCAAACAAAAACAACAAAAGCGAACGAATACCTTCTTCGAGTTCATCAACGCAGAAAGCGGCATTCTCCTCTGTACCGACGTAGCTGCTCGTGGGTTGGATATTCCTCGCGTGGATTGGATCGTACAGTTCGACCCTCCAGATGACCCTCGTGACTATATCCATCGTGTGGGACGAACAGCGCGTGCAGGAAAGGTTGGCAAGAGTTTGCTGTTCCTTCTGGAGAGCGAGCTCGGCTTCTTGCGGTATTTGAAGGAAGCCAAGGTTCCCCTCAATGAATACAGCTTTCCTTCAGACCGGATAGCCAACATTCAAACTCAGGTGTGCTCCTTGTGAACTTCTAGGACCCTCGTTCGAACGCTCACCCCGTCTCTAGCTCGAGAAGCTGCTCCAAAAGAATTACTTCCTCCACCAATCAGCGAAGAACGGTTTCCGCTCGTACCTCCAAGCTTACGCTTCGTACGCACTGAAAAAGGTGTTTGACGTAAACAAGCTCGATCTGGTTAAGGTCGGAAAGTCATTCGGCTTCTCCGTTCCGCCAAGAGTCAACCTCAATATTGCTCCAGGAAGTGGTGTTACGGAAAAGAAGCGGAAGAGGCAAGGGGTCTCTCTCGGACGAGAGCGACGTGGAGATGGAGGAACTGAAACCCGACCCAGATGCCGAACAGGACGAGGAAGAGGCGGAGGTGACTTCAAGGGCGCAGGGTCGGATGGGCAAGCAAAGGCGGATAGAGACGCTAGGAAAGAAGCAGGTCGACAGAGAGGTTTACCGGCGGGGAAAGGAGCAAAAGAGGCAGAAGGAGAGCGGTCAGCAGTGGAGCCGGTAGCGCGAGTGCCTGATACATGCCGTTGTGCCTTGGTGTCCTTTCCTCTCCGGTGACTCTCGTATTTCATATGTGGTGTAAAGCCTGAGATATCTGACAGTGTTTCGCCGCAGAACTAACACGGATGGTCGGACCTGTGAAGCCTGAGGACCCTGCATTCTGCGTTTCGGCCGAGCTCTGCGGCGGCTTGTACCCTCTTCGTGGATGCTCTGCCCGAGGCAGCCGCGTTTCAGTTATTCTCATCCATTTCCGTCGCGATTCCGAGGCAGTTTCTATCCCAGCGCCTATACATTCGCAATCCAGAAGGTATCTCCTCCTGTCAGCTTACTTGAGCTTGAGTCACTGAACTCGATGCGTATCAACGCCCACATTTGTTTTTCTTGTGAGAAAGAGAGCCGCCCACGTTCACTCCACGTCTCTAACTATTCGCCATTCTCGCGTATGAGCGGGCGAGTCGTTGTCGCAGCACGTTGCAGACCTCGAGAAGCGTATCTCCGCGCGCCTACTCCATCGGACGCCCGGACTCTGGAAGACCATGGACCGCATCAAGGACAAATGATGGTGCCATCTCACCTAATTTCACACCGGTACGGTACCACGAGGTCTCCATGATGTCACTTCCTTTTCCCTTGTCTTCGGGCTTTCCTAGGCTTTAGCCTCCCCTTGGATGACCACCCTGAGCGGTGCTTCGTCAGCCAGGCACTCACCCCACATCTTCGCAACCGTATCTTCTACCAGCACCTCGACATACCGTAAAGGTCCAAGATGACTCAACCGGTCCTTCAGGCAGCAATATTTAAACCTCCATATGCTCGTGCATTTTGACGGATCTAGAAATCCTCAAAATCTTTCATCTCCAACAACGCGACACGGCCCACCCAACAACCTCTCTACTTCTTCACCATCACCATGGCTGTCGCACCTCCCAGCTGCAGCGCGTCGGAGAGCATCTGCTCCTGCGTGTTGAACTCCCTAGCCCACTCTCTCCCTGCCTATACCCCCTCCGTTCCTGCCCCTAACTACTCTCATCAACCGGCGTGCGGCGAACGGAGCCTGCAACACTCCCTGGGTGTCGGGTTCAGGTTCAGAAATCCAGAACACACGTTCGTGAAGACGGTGGGCAAGGTCGCCATTGCCCTTCGTGGTCAGGATCCAGGGGTCAAGACGCCTTGGTACGGGCGAGACGAGATCATCAGCGGCTACGTCTCAATAGAAGACCCGGAACGCGTTATCTTCTGTCGAGCTTATGGTACGTCGCGTCGAATCCTTACCACCTGACCGTTCCGTTGCTTACTGCCNATTTCATTGCCCAGGTGGACGGCAAGCTCGATATCACTATGGCCGAAGGCATCTCAAAAGTCACCACTCTCGTCAACTCTTCGTCNACNCTTTGGAAGAGAGGCGAATCCAGCAAGACATACCCCGGCCAAGTCGAGTTCGCGTTCTCCCTGCCCCATACGTATGAGAGCGGTGGGAAGCGATACCCTCTACCACCATCCTTCCACGAGATCGACAGGGACAGCGTTCAGTTCCTGAACATTCGAAGTTCGTATCGNATTCGCGTTTCTATTACCAAGGCGCCGAAGAACGTGTTTACTTGGGAGAAGACTGACCAGTGAGTCGACCACTNGCCTACATANTTNGCCCAATGTTGACGTTCTGNNACAGNTTCTTCTTGCCCTTCGATTATCTACCGCGCTCGAGGAGCACGGAGCCNACTTCCACTATTCCCGGCTGCCTCGCCAATATCAAAGCNCTNCCAAATGAATGGTACCAAGCGACCAGGACNTTCCCCATTGATTCCCATCCTCANTTAGAGCCTATCACCGCCAATGTAAGTTTATNACNCTTCGTTCAAGTTNCNNTNGAACCGGTNAATAATCCTTATTCTCGCCCCAGCTATTTATACCCAGTGCCCGAGTATACCCAATGACCGATCCTATACCCTTCCACGTTCAAGTCTCCGGTGCCGTCAGCTCCCTACGAGTAGCACTCGACTCATCAACTCCGGAATCGACCCCCACTTCCCCTCGGCTTTCCCCGACCAACAGCATCAAGAACTTCAGGCGGAAGAGCCTAACGCTCCCCATTCCAATACCCACCAAGAACAAATCGGCGAGAAATTTGTGCCTCCACAAATGCGAGCCGAAAACCCTTCGCGTCTATATCATTCGCCAAATCCGCGCTGAGGTCAGGAACAAGAAACAAGTGAAGAACGTCGTCATCGCGCAAGGAGATCTCGAGTCTGTACCACCTGTGATGAGCGACTGCTATTGCTGGCCTTGCGACGAGTCGATNGAGTACCTNAGCTGGTCAGGCCACCTTACATGTATACCCGAAGTGNGGAGNGGCGGGTTCGAAGGGGAGAACGTCAAGGTTAACGACTATGTCGCGGTTGCGATTGGGAGGTCCGAAGTGCCGTGGGTGGACGTCAAGTGTAGTATAGGTATCAAGCTTGTGACTGACTCCTGGGAGGACCCACCGGAGGTGCAGCTTTGAAATTCAAATTTTGGGCTTTTGGGAATNGAGGGTGCATCTTCAAGTTGTCCCAGCAAATAATTGAGAAAAATTCGGGGGTTGCGATAACCGGTGAGGTACGCACGGCGACTACTGTTGTGCCCGGATCACGGAGGAAGCTCGAAGAAGGAGAACGTGCGCGGGCGGNCTTTCTTGATCCGCCCGATGACNCCTAACNAAGCCCAACAANCTCGNCNTCTGCTTTGACNCCAACCATCATGTANGCATCCTCTGGTTCACGATCCTCTAGGACTGCGCTGNGGTTNACATNTTNGTNATCGGTCTGGGAAGTGAGAGTTGGCCAAGCCTTCTCTTCACACAAGTCACAGCTGGCCTGGGAGTGCGCCAAGGAATTTATATCCCAATAGGTTCTTCTCAACGTCGACCTCNCNTGCCANAANGACCNGTACNGATNCGATCTACTCTGCTCNACTCTACNNCNCATCTTCTANNCNGTNTGGAAGAGAAGTTGCTNCNGCNTNNGNNNCNNCTCATGCGCCNNTTTNCNCTGNNTGGNACGCGCTNNNNGGNNTCCGANGATTCTCCGGCCCNAGGANGCNAGTGACAATGCCGGCAGGCAGGGCGANCTCATGACCATTGGTCTGGGATATATAACNTGCAGGGCGCAGTTTTCTCACTCGTTTTCATGTNAANAACNCCCATGTCGTTTTTGAGGGTGCAAGGCNCGAAGATCGTTGACAGTNATGGCAGGGAAGTCGTACTNCATGGCNCAGGCCTGGGCGGATGGATGTGGTGAGTCTCTCCCTCTCATCATGTTCATCGTGTGCAATTGATCCCTGCTATACAGCATGGAGAACTTCATATCTGGTACGCACTCAATGGCAGCGGAANTTTGCTCTCCGAANTTGACNAGCNANNNAGGNTNNCCGGGCTGACGAAGCATCATATACGCGAAGGGGCTCGCCGACACCATCGGGGCAGAGGATGCAGAATTCTTTTTTGAAAAGGTCTGGGTCGAAGCACTGGGTAAGGGAATGGACGTGTCTAACTAAGAGCGGTCACAGTTCTTGGAGCATTTCTTCACAGAGCCGGACGCGATCTTCTTTACAGCAGTTTGCATAATTGTTGACACTCCGCTCGCGCGCGTCAACAGCTGAAAAATTAAATAAAAACAATCCGCTGGGGTGCAACAAAGGTCATGGAGGGCCCGTAAGGCCTTACCTTGGGCAAAAATGGATAGAGATGATCCATCAGAGGTTAGAGATATCTACTAGGTAGTTTGTTTGATATGGAATGGGCTTCAGGGCTTTACTTGCACTGACGGTCGCGGTGAGTTGATGGGGGCAGGGACGGCGCTACAAAACCGCTTGTACCCAACGCTGCTGGCCACTGTGGCACCCCAATTTTTTTAGTATGTCGTTTTAGTCCCTAACCTACGTCCGAGTGAGCTCACAAGGTCGTTCTATCAGTTTAGTGAATTATTTATTTCTCGCACTCTCGTTTTCGCCGCGGGCGGAGTGTCAACAATTATGAAAACTGCTGTAAGTCTCTCGGATTAAACTGCATAAGGATTGCGGTAAATTACCATCACTTCGAGAGTCAGACTCTCCTACACTTACCGCAACGAGAATCCTAGCTGACTGTCTGGCAGATGACGATAACCCTCGTGTACTCAAACCTGACGGCTTCAAGCATCTCGATCGCGCGATCGCCATCTGCACCAAGCACTCGATATACACTGTCATTGACATGCATACTGCTCCGGGTGGGCAGAGCGGCGGCTGGCATGCTGATGGTGGGATACACTATGGCAGCTTCTGGAGGCATAAAGACTTCCAGGACCGATACGTTTGGCTATGGGAACAACTCGCAGTTCATTACAAGGATAACCCGTGGATTGTGGGCTATAACCTCTTGAATGAACCTGCCGACCCTCACCCTCAGCAAGCGGGTCTCATTGGCCTGTATGACAGGCTACATGATGCTATTCGGGTCATCGACGAGCAACACATACTGTTTTTGGATGGCAACACATTTGCGACGGACTTCACCAAATTCCCTGATGATGCAGGAACGAGGTGGACAAACACGGCGTACTCAATTCACGACTACGCCGTGTATGGATTCCCAAACACTCCTGAACCCTACACCGGTTCCGACGCACAAAAGGAGAGGATGCTGAAGACTTACCAGCGCAAGCGGCAGTGGATGGATCAGCGCGGCCTCTGCGTGTGGAATGGTGAATGGGGGCCCGTGTACGCGCGACAGGAGTACGATGGTGATGCGACTGAGACAATTAATCTCCAGCGCTACGCCGTGCTAAGGGACCAATTAGACATATACGATAAGGTCTGCTTTTCTAACTGTGTCCGCGTGTCGTTGGCTAATAATACTTCACGACAGGATCGGTTAAGTTGGTCAATTTGGCTATACAAGGATATTGGATTCCAAGGAATGGTGTACGTTTCACCCACCACCCCTTACCGCCAACGCTTCGCAGAATTTCTGGCGAAGAAGCATCGACTAGCGGCAGACGCTTGGGGCAAGGACGACAAAGAAGTCAAGCAATTTTACGACCCGCTCGTGAACCTGATCGAAGAATCTGTTGAGGATAAGGCGAACCTGAAACTATACCCCTGGCTGTGGACCGTACGAGAACGGGTAACACGGGTAGCGAGGACAATGTGCCTGGCGGAGCTGATGGTGAAGGAGTGGGCTAATCTGTTCAAGGGGTTGGATCGAGAGCAGCTGGAGGATCTCGCGAAGAGCTTCGCCTTCGAGAATTGCCTGAAGAGGGACGGACTGAACGACGTGTTGACGGCACATGCCTGAAAATGTTTACCTCCTTCTACAGAAGCTCCAAACTGTGAACAGTGTAGGCGTCCGATCGAAGAGCAACCACCTCGTCACTCCTGATTACCTGGTGGTGACAGCACGCTAGCATGCAGGCATTGGGAACCTCAAAAATTTCAGCACGGGCATTGAGGGAAATCTGTGCAACATGCCCATTGCCCATCCAAATCGGCTCCCTCGAGCTTGCGATCGATATTCCTGCGAAGCTCGGGAGAATCATCGCCGAATGAATTGCTTGCGATCGGGCGCTTAACCTGATTCACCTCGTTTCCAGAGGATATCGGTCGTAACGAGGGGCCTAAACAGAGGGGTTTTGATTTGGCGGAGAACATTTTGGGCACTTGACACGGTGCAGATTGAGGCCATGCGAGCTGGCGCTTGAAAGCTTGACGTCTAACTTACCCTGCGCGGTGGTGAAGGATGAAAAGCTTCCGCATCGCCCTCCGATGGCTCCGGTCGACATATTCGGGTTAGAGAACCGTCTGCAGGCGATCTCGATGGCACTCAAAGTGTAATCTCAGCTGAACATCGAGTACATGGGATATCTATCATCTCCTTCACTCCGGAATGACTTTTACACTGCATGGGTTAGAGACGCGCAAAATATTGTCACACTCACAGTAGTTCGGCGAGCTGCCCAAGCACTCCCGCACGTACACTTCGATTCCACTCTTCAGTTAATGTATTACCATTGTCTATCGGCTCGAGGCAGCCACGTTAGACGAATGAAACTGCGCCGGACGCCAGTGTGTTACAACGAGGCGACAACAGTCCTGTTGGCTCGGATGCTATCACGTAATCGCATAGTACTGGCGCGACCTGTTGCAACTTGGCAGAGACGCTCACCTCGAACTCGGGTCCCTCTCACACCATCCAAATCGCCGAGCGCTGCAAGGGCACTCGAACAACGACAATAACAGTAACAACACCCCGCGTTTCAGGCATCGATCTAGAAGAAGAAGGAATGAACCGTAAAGTTGGCTATCCTTTGGTCTGCGGGTGCAACAACGCTGCGTGGGCGCTTAACAAGAACGTCAATGTGATAGCGCCATCCTTGCCTACAAGCTGGCTAAGGCGTGGCCTCCAAAGGATCGATGATATATAGAACACCTTGGACAGGCCTTCCTTTCTACGTAACCAACTTCGCTCGCTGTCACCACGTTACGACTCAACTATGGGGTCAGCGCTTTCTCGCCCGCGCACTGACGACATGAAGGTACGCCATTCTGGATGAAGGTTTCAATACATGCTTAGGGATGAAATGCTGACACCTTCCTAGTCTGTCTCGAGCGACGCAGACCCAGAGGCCCAGGTCCTGGAGTTAAGCACGCAATCAAGCCGGGAACTGGTGACCGCCGAGGAAATGTCGAGGAAGATATTCAGAGCAGATTCCAAGATTTGGCAGTTATACTTGGAAAATGCTGCACAGGAGGCAACCGACAAGGCCAGAATCTTGGGGGCAGGTCTGGACACCCTTCTGATCTATGTGAGAGTCCCTTCTTTCCTCTCGTACACAGCCTGACTTAGCGGGAAAGGCTGGCCTGTTTGCGGGCGTTGTCTCGTCGTCTGTCATTGATGCCAAGAGTAGACTACAGCCTGACGAGCAGCCACGTCTGCTAAGTGACATCCTTGAGTTCCTACGGAGCCCCGGGTCCGCAAGCAGCCGGACGGCTGACATCCCAAGCTCGGTTTATTGGGTGAACGGACTGTGGACGATGAGCCTTTTTGGGACCATCTTCAGCGCTCTGATGGGATTTCTGGCTAAGGCATGGCTTGCTAATTACACTCCACCAAAGAACCGCGGCCAATCTCGCGACGCTTTTCGTCACTACCACCAGAACAAACAATCCCGACACTGGCTCTTCATAGAGGCGCTTATTCTTATACCTTTGATCGTCCAGGTTGCAACATTCCTGTTCTTGGCCGGCCTCGTAATTCAAGCGCTCGGCGACGACATCACGGTTGGACGAACGCTGTTATGCTTCTGCGCTGCCGGTGGCCTTCTGTATTTATGGTTGACTGTCATCCCTTTTTCTACGCTATCGTCCCCTGTCGGCACGCCTCTATCGGACCTATGCCGAGCTCTGCGTGCCCGCAAGTACACCAGATATGAGTCTGAAATTACGACCGACTTTGAAGAGACACTGTTCAAGATCCTTTACGAAGATCTCATCCTTTCTGGCAAAGACCCTCTGATCGACGGAGCTATCTCAGAGGTTGCGAGTCCGGGTTTCGGCAGTCTTTGGATCGAGATCCTATGCAAGACTGACACGCCGAAAATCCTACATCGTCGTCTTCGGAAGTGCAGCAAGCCCGAGAGCGGTAGAGAATCCGCTAAGAACATGGAAGCCCTTGAGCACCACCTCTTGGCGTTTCTCTGTTTTGTCGATCCCTATGATCGGATCCTCACTACAAACATAGTAGGGAGTTCAAGCCGCTTTGAATTATCGACGGGGAACACAAAGTTTCCGTGCCTTCACCACCTCCATTACCCAGAGCTGTACGAAGCATTCCGTGAATCTCTGGATTCGCCTTTTCATACCTGGGATTATTTCCCACCTGGCCTCCAACCATTGGCTTTCGCACTGCGCACCAACATTCTGTCGCTTCTGTCAACTTGCCCAATGTCCTGTAAGGCAGGGCCTCAAATGGACTTTGACCCCAGCGAACTTCTAAATCGACCTTGGGAGATGTCGCTCCAGGATATATCGTCAACTCATCGTCTTCATTTTTTGAAGGCGGCTTGTCGTGGCCTAATGCAAGACCAGAATTACATGCCTGTCGTCAGAACCGTCAGTGCCTATATCTTATGTATCCGGATCGCTAAAGGTCAGTGCACGTGTTCTTTTCAAGCGTTCCACGTTACTGACAGCAGCTAGCGGCGCTCGCGGCTCCCACACTGGGAGGTGCAGATGGTCTGGTGACGACCAACGCAGAAAGACTTACAGGCTGGCAGCGAAGTATATCAAAGAACTCGTTAAAGTGAACGGTGCGTTAGTTTGCTCTTTGCTGCCGATGTTGAGCTCAACCCCAACAGTGGCAGTTTGGGAGACGACGGTCGACGACACTATGAGGGAACTTTTGTCAGTTGAAGTACGTGTGGCAGGTGGTGAAATCAGACGTGGCCGGGCTTCGGTGCTGGTGAACCTTTTCGACAGCCTGAGGCAGCCAAGTCGACGCCTGAAGGTCCACGCAATCAAGATGCTCAAGCACATCTTCTCATCTCCCAATTGCTCTGAGACCGAACTAGCGTCTTTCCTAACGAGCGGTTTCGCACATAAGTCTCTGGAGGTCATCTCCCGCATGGCTGCATACGATGGCGACGAAGACGTTCGCGACGACGGCCTGGGCCTTCTCATCGCGCTCTTGCAGTCGCATGGCGAAGAGGAACTTCGTCAATTCATCGAGGCAGCCCTCAAGGAAGCCCTACAGTCAGGCCTCTCTGCATACGAAGACAGACTTCTCACGTCCAGTGTTCAATTTGTAGAAAAGCTGCTCGAGTGTGCACTGACACTGGAACAAGGAACTCGCCTTGACCCGGTCGTGTGCAGTGCAATCCCACGATTAATCGCCGTGGCCTTGGATGACGCTTCTTTGGCACCAAGGGCGTCTCGGCTCGCTGTAACACTGCTGCAGAAGCTTTCGCCGAACCGTGAGTCCCATCAGCAGATCCTACCTATTCATCGTGGTGTATCTGCTCACACCTTCTATAGGCTTCTCTGGCGATGTGGAACGGGGTGTCCTTCAGTATCGAAAAGCACTGATCTTTGGCGATCAATCGAAATCCCGCTCTACCTTCCTCGAGGCCCTTCAATCCCTGTTCAACTCGGAGGAATTCGCTCAGGAGGATGACCGACTTCCTTTGGAATCCTCCATATGGTCTACGCCCAAGGCGTTCTTAGAGCAAATGATTCGGGAGACATATGAGAAGCTTGTCACCGTTGCTATCTCTGGAGAACTCGCCCCAATTCGTGAGGCGGCACAGAAGTTGTTGGCTTTGGTGGTACGAGAAGGTTGGTCAATCGTGATTTGTGATGGGTATAAGACTTCATATTGAGTCTCTCTCTCTTTCACACAGATTGCTTCCAAGAATTGAAGGCGACTATCATGGAACGGTTACAAGCATATACAAATGACGGAAGTAGGACATGGCGGATTCGCGCCAATGTTGTGTCCGTCCTAGAGGTATTTGCGCGGCAGGGTAAGCCCCCCATTGGTCGAGATAGATTTTTGTGACGCTCATAATGTTCAAGATGCGGCTCTGGTTACTGAGGATCTCGTCCGAAGATTTTTGGTACTTGCTCTCCGAGATGGTGATGCGAAAGTAGCGCGAGACAGCTCTTAAAGCGGTCATAAATCTTTTGGAGGACAGTGATGCCATTGGTGAGGGGACGTTTCGGTGGAAGGGTAAACACCTCTAATACCGTTATAGGGCGTTTTTCTCCGGCTGTGAAAGCCGTTCTTGTCAACGACTCGCCAAAAGAAATAATCGCCTCCGAGACTTTCAATCATATCAAGGCATGCTGGGTTACCTTTCTTATGTCTATCGCGATGCATGGTCCGTCCTGTCCTGTTCTTGTGGTTTACAGTTCAGAAGCTTACCATTCCTCAGTTTCCTTCCCTCAAGCTGTCCCTTTTTTCATAGCACGCGCTGTAGTGGCACCCCCCGGCAGTGAAATCCACAACAGCGTCATGGAATTGCTGAAGTCAGACGGGTTCGCGAGAGGTGCGTTTACTGCTCGCGCTTTAGCCATTCTAACCTTTACTAATGTCGCCTCTCCAGACTCAGAGTGCGTTCAGGCATTCGAGAAGGCTGTGCCTGAGACCCTCCGAGCCACACTGCCAGGAGAAGTCCTGCCTGATAGATGCAACTGGATCAAGATCCTCCTCGAACTTCTACCAGAAGGTGAGTCGCCACTTCTTGGATTGCCGGTGCGCCCCTCCTTAACTTCACGATTATATGTGCACCCTAGATTCTGGTAATCCGAACCCCATCCAAAAAATAGCGATACAAGCCCTTGCAACCGTGAAGAAAGACGTGAAGTGTTGCATCGTCAATGGCTATTCGGAGAAAGTGGGACACACATACAGATCCGGTACTGTTGCCATCTGTGGACCTTGCCTCGCATCCTCTGAATTATTGAAAGCAGGGCCTGTTGGAGACAACCCCTCCCTTGTAAAGTCTTTCATATCCGACGCGTTGCAACAGATTTTGGGGAGGATTCCCTCAAAAGGCCGCACTCACTGGGTTGAGACGCTTGGGGGACTCGCGCAGCACTGTGCAGGCAAGGCTTGAGCTTCAAAAGCCAGGTGTTATGCTGATAGTCTCCTCCGATCCCAGACGAACTGCCGGATGCACACAAGATCATCGTACAAATGGCATTACATGACCCCGACTCTGACGTTCGCGTGGCTTCCATAAAATGCCTCAATCAACTTGCTGAGCGAGGTGCAGTGTTCCCCCAATCATCTCTCTGGCGATGCTGATTGCTTGGGTGACTAGGAGCAGAGCATTCCAGTCCTCTCGCGGGCGCCGATATGATTGTCGACGTGGAGATCATGGCGGAGGACAGGTGGTGGGTAGCACAACTTGTTGCTTTTCAGTTGCATGCCCAACTTCAGGATGGTGAGAGGCCCTTTTCGTCATTAACCGGAGGAAGCTGGTAAATGTGTGTTGTGAAGTCGGATTCCGTTATGAGGGCAAGATATTCAACTTAGCGCTCAAAGGCGACACAAGCCTTGTCCGAGACAGAGCTGCCAGAGTGTTGGCGGAGTTGCTGAAGAATGGTTCGTGAATACCTTCTTATCCTTTAGCAACCTAATTCTATCACAGATGACTGTGACACCTTGGCGGCGGATGTTGCCAAGCGTCTCGCGGCTAGCATTGCGAACATCGATGATCGACAGATGGCCAAATTGTTGCTGAAGCGGCTCACGGGGTCTTCTGCATACAACGGTGGACAATTAGACGCAGGTTTGTGGTATCTCCTCTCCTTGTGGAATATACTTAAAGCAACGTGGATCCCTGCGCAAAAGACGTTACCCCGTGGCATGAAGTTTGGATTCAGGTTGTCATGATGTTGGGCAAAGATCGTGAGTACCAACCTGCGGTTGACGAGAGTCTTTGATTCATTCACTGACTGGATTTCTAGAACGCCTGCGGGTCTCTGACTTGATCCTGACGGAAATGCAGAAGGCAAAGCAGGGAGATTCCTCTCAATCCAAGCCGCGATGTCAAATTGGTACGTAAACTCGTAGAAGTCCACTCGCCATCGTTTAACCCCCCATCAACTATGCGTTACGCTCAGAGGAACTCCCAAAGTCCACTCTCTCGATGCTGCCCCCTCACATCTATTCTAGCTTAAAGAGTGATAAGCTTGAAGACCGGGAAGAAGGGATGAGCATCTCCACTTCATGGCTGTCCTTTGAACAGGAAGGTAGCCAAGAAAAGGAGAGTTGCTTGATATCTTCACGTGCGTGTATGATTAGCGCGCCCCTTACCGTAGCACACTAAGCAACCTATATAGATGACGAGGAACTTGTGACCCAATGGTCGCAAATCGCCATCAGGGACAGATGATTCTCGGTCTTAGGGTGACTGCCCTGAATCGTCCGTGAAAATTTCTTCGTTTACCCCACTGGTAGGCCAAATTTTCTTTTGTTGACGATCCGTGAAGGCTTTAAATTCGTCCTTTGAACCCTCTCCTTAATGCAGATCGATTCCATGACTTCATCAAGTATTCATTGAGGATGGTTATGAAAGACTGCTTCGAGAATCATGAATCTACGAAAGTTGTAAAGGACGCGATCGAGGCTTTGCACGGTTTGACGAAATCACACTCTTATGGTATCGCTGCCGCCTTTCAACATCCGACAACCACACTGACCATAATCCTAGAGTATTGTGAGGGACTCAAAGATATCGTTTCGCCTTCGATCCCTTACCTCATGAGGATAACCATGGGAGCCGGCTGGGGCCATGGTGAAGTGTGGAAGGGAGCGAAGGTGATCCTCTTGGAGGATCTCACCCGTTTTTCCAGTGAGTTCAGTCACCTTCCGTACGATGCTCTGTTTTTGAGCTCGATATTCATGACAGAGGAGCTACGGGTAACCACGGAGGTCCTAGACAAGTTGCCCGCGATGATCCCAAACCTCACTGAGGATGGCAAGGTTGTCGCTTTGCAATTCGTGGAGTCCTGTAAGCGACTCACCCCATCGCCTTGACTTAATTGACCCACGTGCTGTAGTGCAGTTCACGGATGAAACCGCCACCTCGTTCGCAAAGGGACTGACACCACTTCTCAGTGCGACCTACTCATCCTTCTCTCGAGGGATCGCTCTGAGCCTTCTATCGAAATTGCATTCCAAGAACAGTGAGAGTCCAGTGGTGTTCGTGGTGTTATGCTTGCTGACTGCTCCTTGACTGTAGTGTCGTCTAAAGATCAACTGGTTGGATGCTTGACATCCGCTATTCAGGAGATAACCGCCTTGGCGCTGGATGAGAGGGATGAAGTCAGCGGCGCTCGCACCACAGCTATGCAGCTACTCGTCGCACTATGCAGGGCGCGCAAGGATGTCGCTTTCAAGGACGGCACATCCCCACCAAATCCTGTGACCAAACTCACACACCTTTTGGACCAGTTCATGCACCTTCTTCAGAATGAGAGCTTAAGATTGTCAGTCGTCGAGATTCTGTCAATGATGGCAGCCGATTCAGAAGGTCTGTCGTACAGTGCAATTCGTTGGAGTCTGACATTGATGATCGCGTTAGTACGGCGCAGGATCTCACTAGAGATCATTACATTGGCACTGGGAAGAGAAGGAAAGGACACGTCCGTGCTTCACGGGAATGCAGCGCTTCTAGCTAGGCTTATCTCAGACGGTATGCAGGAAGCTCCCTCATCGTTTATCAATTTGCTAACGAAGGTATTGCAGGCCGATTTGAGCATAAAGCGACTGACAATGCGGTGCTCTTTCTCGCGTCGACCATGTTGACTAGACCGGAGCTCTCTCCATACAGATTCGAGATATCGACGGGCCTTTGGTGTCGCTATCGAGGAAGGGATTTCACCGACATTGCTCCCCCGTCGGACTCGGATCCAAGTGATGACTTCGTTGGGTTGTTCATCCTGGCGCTGTTCGGGGGGACACGTCAGCGAGGAGGAAGTCATCCCATTTTGCAGCGGGGCAAAGAGTGGGTTTCTCAGAACAAAGCCGCCACTACTGCGTATGAGGAGGGCAAGGTGTCGGCCCAAGGCCCGATGCCGAGACTGGGAAGCAGCTAGGGAAGCCACGTCTGGATCAGCACTGACACTACGACCAACGGTGGCAACGGGTTCTCCGAGTCTTGTTCAGTGACGATTCCTCTTTTCTATCATGACTATACCATACAGTGGGCGCCGTATTCATATGATGTATAGATCTGTCATTGTGTGGACCGTGTACTCGTATCCGAGCATTGACACTGCAACTCAGAATGAGAGTGAGGCACGCCTGTGGCTCTATCGTTGCAGCGAGCCTGGATCGCCTAGTAATTGCTTTGAAGCTCTTCACCCTATACCAAGCAATGATACCGTTCTCAAGGTGAAAGGAGGCCTGCTTACAAGGCCACAACCTCACATCACGGTTCGTGTTTCTCGTACCTGCTCACCCAGTGATTCCGACAGCATGAACAGCGGGCGAGATGCAGTATATCTACTATCTCGGATTGGCGTTGGATCAGGTACTGGAGTGGTGGGTCACCACGACGCCCTAACTTAAGCCAGGCGGTTGAAGGCAACCTGAAGCTCTTGAGTAGCTTAGTCAGCGACGAGAAGGTTGCGAGAGCGCGTCTTCCAAGTTCCGATTCTTAGACAGAACCAGCATCATCTCTGTACGCACTCGAGCACAGCGCCTAGATGCGAGTCTCCCCGTTCCGTTGCACACATATCTCAGTCAACTACCGACACCTCGATTTATATGCCATTATCTCCCCCCACACAACCGGGACACACGCTCATGGTGACTAGTACCGTGACCGCTCACCAACCGCGCACGACAGGCCGAGAAATTCCCCCACTCCTCGAAACAGAGGGCCTCAAACACTCAATCGTACCGTAGAAGCATGCACAGGGGACTTCATTCGTACTTTCGTCCACATCGACACTGCACAGGATGCGAAAGTGGTGGCCAGCACTCCGAGAAAGACGCGTAGCTCATGCAACCCATTCCAATTATAATCCGTACGAACGAGCTTCTCCACTCAGATTGTCGGCGAATCGATCTCATTGAGCTGCGTTGGTTTCAGGGGTCTAGGCTATCGAAGAGCAGCATATACTGTTCCGGGAGGATATGGGAACGGGGTTGAGAAACGCGTCCTATTCCACCCACTGCGGCCATGACCACGCCGCGCACGGATATTCATACACTCCTGGATGCTACACCGGCTCAGACTCACAGAACGAGCCAATGATCAAGACCTACAGGCAAGCGGCATTGGACGAATGAAAGAAGCATCTGAGGGTGGAATGGTGAATGGGGGCTCGTGTACGCGCGACGTTAGCACGATGGTGATGCAACTGAGACGATTCATTTCAAGTGCTACGCCGTATACTGGGACTACCTGGACATATATGACAAGGTCTGCTTTTCTTACGACCCCCGCGTGTCTTCGGTTGATAAGACTTCACCACCACAGGATAGTCAATTTGGCTATACAAGGATATCGGACCCCAAGGGATGTTGTGCGTTTCACTAGCAGAACCCCTTTGGTGGAGAATCATCGACTCGCAGCAGGTGCATGGGGTAAGGATAACAAGGAGGCCAGGCATTTTTACGATCCGCTCGAACTTCATCGAGGACCCAGCAGGAATTCTAAGACAAGGCGAACCTGAAACTAAACCCCTGGCTGTCGACCACGCAAGAACTCGTATCAGGGGTGGTGTAAACTACACGCCTGGCAGCGGAGCTCGTGGTGAAGGGGTGGGCAAATTTGTTCGAGGGTTGGATCGAGAGCAGCTGGAGCGTTTCGCGATGAGCATCGCTCTCGAGAAGTGTTTGAAATGGGATGGGTGAGACGGCGTGTTGACGGCACATGCCTGAGAATGTTCAGCTCCGTATTGGTTTCTACAGGTTCTGCGTACCCCGGTACGTGCGGGCGTCCGATCGAAGAGCAACAATCGCCTTTCCCCTGCCTGGCAGCAACGTTCAAACATGTTAGACACGAAGAATCTCGCAACGCACTGCTCGGGCATTGAGGGAAATTTTGTCGACATGCTCACTACCCATTGAATTCGGCTCCCTCGCTCTGGCGATCGATTTCCTCGTAGAACTCGGGAGAACTGTCGGTGAATGAATTGTTTGCGATCGGGCGCTTAACTCGTCCCACCCCGTTCTCGGGGCATTTTCGTCGTTACAGGGTAAGAAGGCAGAGGATCACGAGACGGGCGAAACATTTCTGGGGTACTAACCGTGGTACGAACGAGGTGAAGCGATGGGGACCAGAGTCCAGTATCGATCATTCAATTCGTCCTGATCAACGCTGCTGAAAGGTTCGCATCGTGGTATCCGGGTTAGCAAAAGGTTCTGCAAGTATTGTCAACGGTGACATCCAGACTCAGAGCTAGTGCATGGCTGGTGTATCGCGATCGATTATCTCCTTCATTCCGCGGTGACACTGCATGCGCATGCGTCGCAGCACCCGAGACTGTTAACGTTGTATACATTGCTGGTGACAACCTTTGAATTCAATTTGAATCTGACACACACACACGGTGCTGCCCAAGCACTCCGCATATGTCGTCCAATTTCATTTTTCAGCCAATGTATGGGTGGCGAAGACTTTTAACAACAACAACAACAACAACAACGTCTGAGACATTTGCCTCGGACGCTATTCGCACGCAATCGCACACGACCGCGACCTCCGAAACTTGGCACAGACGCTCACGTCGAACCCGAGTCACTTCCACGCCACCTCATCGAAATCGCCAGATGCCTCAGGGGTATTCGAACAACAACAACAGCAACACTTCATGTTTCAGGCATCGATATGGAAGGAGAATGAACGATAGCAGTCGGCTACCCTTGCGCGCTTAAACGACACAGTCACTTGATGTGATAATATACATACATGCAATACAGGCTGGCTAAGGCGTGGCCTGAGGGATCGATGGTATATAGGGACCAATTGGGGGGTCCTCCCTTCCTACATACCTAACTTCGCTCATCCCCACCACTTTATACGTCGACTATGGGGTCGGCGTTTTCTCGCCCGCGTATTGACAAGGTATGTCTCTTTGGCCAGGGATTTCATTCGAGGCCAGAACGAAACGCTGAAACCTTCCAAGTCCGTCACAAGCAACGCAGACACAGAGGCACAGACCCTGAAGTTATACCCACATTCAGGCAAAGCGACGGGTACGGGCGATACCCAATTGCAATCGCCGGTACCACAGAAGGAAAAGACGACGAAGGGGCTTGTCGCGGCCACCAAATTCAGAGCGGACGCCAAGATCTGGCAGTTGTACTTAGAAGAAGCTGAAGATGAGGCAGCCGACAAGGCGAAAGTGTGGGAGACGGGTCTAGACACTCTTTTGATCTTTGTGAGAGCCCCTTCTGCTCCTTTGCTCGCGATCTGGTCATGACCTTGCGGCGAAGGGTGGTCTCTTTGCAGGCGTTGTTTCTACCTTTGTCGTCGACGCCAAAAGCGGATTGCAGCCTGACGAGCAGCCACGTCTGCTCAGTGACATCCTCAACTTCCTACGGAACCCCAGCTCCCCAGGCAGCCAGACGACTGGCATCCCAAGCTCGATTTACTGGGTGAACGGTCTGTGGATACTGAGCCTGTTTACGACCATATTCAGCGCAATCATGGGTGTCCTGGCCAAGGCATGGCTTGCCAAATACACTCCGGCGAAGAACCGTGGCCAATCTCACGACGCATATCGTCGCTATAAGCTGGACAAGCAATCGGAACGATGGCTCTTCAGAGAGGCGCTTATTCTTATACCTCTGATCGTCCAGGTTGCAACTTTCCTGTTCTTGGCCGGCCTCGTAGTTCAAGCTCTCGGCGATAATGTCACCATTGGTCGAACGCTATTGTGCTTCTGCGCTGCCGGGGGTCTCTTTTACTTTTGCATGACCATAATCCCTCTTTTTGAACTGTCATCCCCTTTCAACACGACTCTATCAGAACTCATCCACGCCTTGCACACCCGCCACAGTAGCAAACAAGATAGATCTCAAATGAAGACCACGCTTGACGAAGGATTGGGCGAGATCCTCTACGAGAAGCTCATTCTTTCTGGAAAGGCCCCCTTGATCGATGGGGCCATCTCCGAGGTTGCTCGTCCTGGCTTCGACCCTGAGTGGATCAAGGTCTTATGCAGGACAGAGACGCCGAAAATCGTAGTTGCCCGCCTGCGGGAGTGCGCCAAGCCGGAGAACACCCGAGAGGCTGGTAAGAACCTAGAAGCCCTTGAGCACCACCTCTTGGCGTTTCTCTCATTTGTCGATATTTACGACCAGGCCCACACTGTAGGAGCAAATACTCATCACCACCTCTATTGGCAACTCCATGAAGCATTCCGCGAATCTCTGAGGTCACCCTTTCGTCAATGGGATCATTTCCCAACTAGCCTCCGGCCCTTGGCTTTTGCTCTGCGCACCAATATCCTCTCGCTTTTGTCGTACTGCCCGATTTCCTGTACGGAAGGGCTTCGAATGGACTTCCACCCCACCGAGCTTTCAGACCGACCCTGGGAGATGGCTCACCAGGACATTCCTTCTACTCATCGTCGTCATTTCTTGTTGGGTACTTGCCGTGGCCTTATGCAAGATGAAGCTTCCATGCCAATCGTTCGCACCATCAGCGTATTTATTCTGTGCACTCGCATCGCAAAGGGTAAGTAGAGATAACTTTTCAAGACGACACATGTTGTTGATGCCACCTACCAGCTGCACTCACAGTCTCGAACACGGGAAGAAGCAGATGGGCGAATGAAAGCCAACGCGGTGATACTTACAAGCTAGCGGAGAAGTATGTAACGAAACTTTTCGAAGTGACAGGTGTGTCATTATCCATCTTTCCAAAGGAATCGCGCCTTATACGCCCCAACCGTAACAGTGGGAGGATGGGAGAATATGGTTGATGACGCTATGAGGGACCTGTTGTCGGTTGAAGTGCGTGTGGAAGCGGGTGAAACAACGCGTCCCCGTGCTACGGTGCAGGTGAATCTCTTCGAATCCCTCGGGCAACCAAACCAACGTACTCGAGTCCACTCCATCAAGATGCTAAAGCACATCCTCTGCTCTCCGGGCCAATCTCCCCAGGACGCTGGGCCTAAACCATCGCATTTCATAGTCGTTGGTTTTGCGGATCAATATCTGAAGGTCATCGCTCAGATTGCAGTTTCCGGTGGCGATGAAGACGTTCGAGATGAGAGTCTGGATCTCCTCAACGCACTTTTGAACTTGCCGCTTGGCGTGGGGGAAACTCCGCTTGCAATGAATACGCTTCAGGGAAAGATCGAGGTGGCGCTCACAGAGGCCATCCAGTCTGGCCTCTCCGCATACGAAGACAGACTCCTCTCTTCCAGTATCCAATTTGTTGAAAAGCTGTCCGAGTCTACATCAGGTGCGTGCTATAGCGCAGCTTCTCCACGTCGTGTTGCTGAAGATGGAACAAGAAACTCGACTTGATTCGGTCATCACTAGTGTTATCCCTAAGCTGATCGAGATGGGTTTGGATGATACTTCCTCACAAAGGGCGTCCCGGCTGGCCGTGGCATTGTTGCGAAAGATTTCTCTGGATGAGCGTCAGTATATTGTACCCAGCTCGTATCACGCTGGCGTGCTCACTCATGCAATCTCTAGGTTTCACCACTACAGTAAAAAAAGGTGTACGGCATTACCGTTCAAGACAGATCTCCGGTAAACATACGAAATCTCGCTCAACATTCCTCGAAGCCCTTCAAGACATATTTCACGCGAACAAATTCCCTCAAGGAGATGACCGATTGCCTTTAGAATCATCCATTTGGGATTCACCGAGCACGTGGGTTGTAGAAGTGATCGGGGCGATGTACCAAGCACTTCTACAGGTTGCTACGTCTGAAGAACTAGTCCTGGACCGCACGGCAGCGCAGAAGGTGCTGGCTTTGGTGGCTCGAGATGGTCGGTCGCTGGTCACCGTTAAGTTTAAGATCCTGTTTGACACTGTTCTCTTCACACAGATCGATTCAATCGTTTGAAGCCGGTTATCGTGAAAGAGCTTCGAGCGTTGAGGAAGGAAAAGTCGTGGTGGGTCCGCGTCAATGCGGTTACGGTTTTGGAACTCTTTGCGCTTCAAAGTAAGTCCAACTTTCCCCGAATAAAGAAGTTAGACGTTGCTCATGTTATCTAGTCTCGGTTCCCTTCACCGATGATCTTGTGCAAGAAGTGTTATTACTTGCCCTCAAAGATCATGATGAGAATGTGCGCGAAAGAGCCCTCAAAGCCATCATAGAACTTTTGAAGGAGAGGGATAAAACCGGTGAGCGGGTGTTTTGACGCAGGAAGAGGACTCATCTGATGAAATCTTAGGGAGGTTCGCTCCGACTGTGAGAGACCTGATCGTAAACGACTCCCCAGACAACATAATCCCCACCGAGACTTTGGATCGTATCAAGGCGCTCTGGATTCCATTCCTCGTGTCCATTGGAAAATACGGTCCGTCATGTTGTGCTCGTGAATCGGAATGGCGCCTAAATGTCCGTCAGTCTCTTTCCCCAAAGCCATACCGTTCTTCATAGAGCGCGCGTTGTTAGCGCCTGTCGGAGGCGACATCAATAACACCCTTCTGGAATTCTTCAAATCAGACAAGTTCGTGGAAGGTACTTCTTGCTCGTACTTCGCCCATCCAACCGTCGCTCATATCGCTTCTCACCCAGAGTACTTGGTGGCCTTTGAAAAACTTGTACACCAGTCCCACACACCCCTTCGGGCCACTTTGCCTGGGGAAAATCAACTTCGACGACGCAACTGGATCAAAATCCTTCTCGAGCTTCTGCCGACGGGTAGGTCTGCGGCTCCTTACCAGCGCCTGTCCTTCCGGACTCAAACGAACCACTCTGCTTGTTTTCCTAGATCAGGCCAGCCCGAACGGCATTCATGGGATCGCCGTTGAAGCCCTTGCGAATGTGAAGGAGGACGTAAGAGATTCCATCAAGGGGTTTTCAGGGGGGAAGGAAAAAAAATCCGGCTCTAGTATCGTTGCTACCCCCGTGTTTAGCCCTGGTCCCTGGTCACCTTCCACAGCGCAAGTCGAGGACAACTTCTTTCTTTCGAAGTCTTCCCTTCCCCTCGAATTGCGGTCGTCTTTGGGGAGAGTTTCCCCGAAAGGCCGCTGCCATTGGGTTGAGATACTGG
>JANDKE010000829.1:0-19633 GCA_027627275.1 Coprinellus aureogranulatus | reverse complement strand
CGACGCTGCGCCAGCGCACATCTGCTCGAAACTGGGCGAAACCGTCAGCGCTCGATGCGACCTAAGACACACGAAAAGCTCTCACTATCTTTCGCGGCATCCACACCCGCCTGGACAGACGCCTCATCGACACCGGTGCCTGCGGTCAACTCCTTGACAGCGCAACTAATGCATCCATCCAGAGCCGTCGAGGTGCTGGGCTTGCAGACACAGCCTGGGGGTCAGCAGCAGATCCACATTCCTACGAGTAAGAAGAATCAGCGCGGGATGTCTCAGAGGTAGAGGATAGCACCCATACTGCCTGGAGATCAGTGAGAGGCTTGCAGGTCGTAGCGCACTGAACATCGGGTAAGTCCTCTCAATCGAAACGAATCGAATGGGAGACATACGGCGGGAGGAATCATTCCAGCGAACTGGTCGAGGGACTGGCGAGGGAAGACATTGACGGTGGAGGCATAGGCTGTCGAGTACACGTCAGATTTCCAAACCCCTATCGAACGACAGACGAAAACGCACCCTGGCCGGCAAGGAGAGCGGCAGCGACAGCGTACGAGAAGTGCATTTTTGGTTGGTTCGGATGTGCTTCGTGGACCGTAAAAATGAGAGTGGTGCAGTAGAGCTGGAGCGAAACCAAAGACCCTGGGAGGAAGCAGGTGAGAGGGAAAATGTGAGGATGTACCCGGTACGCACCTGACTCGACTTATATACCATTGCAACCGACGCCCAATGTTTGATAGACATCCCCGCTGGATGTCAATCAATCAAATTGAGATGGGCAACGGACCGCCACCTAATGGACTGAACGATGATACCCATCGACCCTGTCGCCTACGACAACGGTTTCCGAATATCAACTGTATTCATGCTTTCGCGGGTTTGCAGGACTTCAGAGCGCCCACTGAGTTGTCTCTCCTAACGAGGGAGGGAAAGTGGGTTCCTGAAGCAACCGTCGCGTTGTAGGTTGTTGCGAGAACAGGATGGGGCGATGATCATTTCCTGAATAATTTGCCGACTCCAGCGCATCTAAAGACGCCGACCCGACAACCGCGACGCGCCTTTCCCGCCCGCCACAGCCCATCGATCTCGCTAGATTATCGCTTCCTGCTCTATGAAATGCCACCCTTCCGTCCACACTTCAGGTATACTCATATGAGTATCTTGGCGAGCTCACCATGTGTTGTCAGCGTCGTTCACCTGTTCAACTCGCCTATTCGGACCCCAAAAGTTGATAAGAATATTGGAGTAGGTGTGCAGATGGTGTGTACGGGCGCTCCCGCTCCTGACTGGAATCGCACTGTGTGGCAACGCGTGTTCTTGGCCTTCTCTTGGCGCTGGAGATTGGGGGAAAGAATTGCAGCGTGCTCGGGCGAAATGGCATCGACGGAGACACCGACAGTGCATCTCGGTCAGATCGGGGAAGAAGGAAGCCAAGGCCATTATCGCGAGGCGAATGTGTGCGCGGTTTTGGACATGGTCCCGGTGTGTGTTTAGCAATAGACGGAAGGAACAGACAACCTACCAAGAGTAGAGGCTTCGAACGCACTATTAGCGCTCCGCGAGCTCCCTCATCTCCGGCGCTGATACCAGCTGTAGCGTCTGACCAAGGAGGGGGAGGTGTTCATCGTCTGCACTTCAGTATAAGGGACTACAAAACCGTTCCTCAATCTCTAGTGCCGTTCTCAAAGGGTGTAATTATACGATTGTTCCTGTTGCGTATGTGAGTTCGTATGCGAATGCCAGTGTTAAGAAATGTGCTTACACTAGACGAAATAAACTTCCAATAATCCTACAAGTGTTTCCATCCGCTTCATTTGGGTCGTACTCCACCTTCACTAGAGTCCTCAACGCGACATCCGGCATAAACCAGAAATGACCTTCCACCAGCAGCAGCTTTTTGGGTGGCACTTTGAGAAGGGAATGTGTGCTATCCCACGTCTCAACACCTTCCGCGAGCTTCTCGTACCGATCTTCCCAGTAGGCAGCGCGGAGATCCTTGAATGTTGGAACGAAGCTAAGGAACGGATCAGGTCCGCACTCCCTGGGAAGCTGCTCCGCTTTATCGTGGACGGCATGTGGCCTTGCGAGATTGATTATGGGAATCGGAGGGTAGGGAGGCTCATATATAAAAGGATTCGAGGAGTTCGCTGAATCTTTGAGCATTTCTTTAGCCATTTGGACTTGTGAGACGAGCCGAGCTTGAGTTTGAGGCTGATTGATAGTATAGTGAAGGAGTATCAGCTGCGAGCGCTTTATTTCGTTGATCGCCTTCGAGCTGGTCAACAGGCGCCCTTTAGAATGGAGTCAGGGTTGGATCCGTGTCTTCGGGTGCGATAGCTCTGTTAAATAGACGGCGTACCTTGAGCGTTCCACGCCGCATTGGAACATTCCTGGGCGTGGAGCTGAGCCCAATCAGCAACTTGGCACGCCTTCGAACAATAGGCCACCCAGCGACATTTGGCGCAGACTTTCAATTTGAAAGTAGCGCTGTCGAAAGGGTGGTCCTGGAAATGCTAGAAATCCCATGAATCAGACGGAGTTGACCCACTTCCCGATGCGCACTTGCCATTGGGTTACTGCACAAGTCCGGTATCCTCTGTCCCGTGTTAGAGTGCAGCAGACGAGACTTTTCCATCTCAAGGCGGTAGTCTCTCCATGCCTTGCAAGCGGAAGGGTAGGAATGCAGCATTTGGACCACCTCAGAATCCGCCCGGAGCGCGTTTTCAATCTCCCCACTCTGCTGGATAGCTCGCTGTACCCCACTCCCATATAGGTACGGTGCAACGTTCTCCAACGGGCTAATTCGATGCCGAAGCGTCGCGGTGCCTGCAGTGTGCTGCAAGCATAGCACTGTTGTACCGAGGATTCCTCCCTTGATGGGAATGGGAAGGGCTTTGAACGGGTTGGGGGCGCACTGGACAGCAATCGCTATGAGGCCGTCCGCGAACTCGGCGATATCGTCCCAGACATTCTGTGCATAAAGCTTGGCCTTGCTTGCTTCCGCTGAAAGAGCGTTAGTCGCCTGCACGAACCGCTGGAATGCCTTCTCCAATGCGAAGTCGCCGTAGAGCTGAGGGATTTCATGCAGTATGAAAAACAATCCACCGAATAGGTTTTTCATGGACTTGTAACACCCAACAATACCACCAGCGATGGCATCTTCAGACGTCTGTTCAACGCGGCCGGCGATGGCTTGGATGGCTTCGGACCTCGACCGACGGCTCATGGTAGTCAGCCGAGTGACCATCGCATTCCTCCCTGCGTCCGACGAGTTGAGCGAAGCCAAGAATATTTCAGTGACGAGACAGGAGTCGCCGAATAGCAGAACTCGGTAACGCCCAGAAGTCTTGTCCACTTGGCAGAGCAGGAGGTATATCAAATCAGCAGTACTGGGGAAGGAGACGATTTCCTCCACAATGCGATTCCTGTCAGCAAACTCTATGATAGGCAGCAAAGCGCCGATGCAACGTTGAAGCAGTGTCGTTCCGTTGGCCGCCCTCGGTGCAGTATGGATTATGAATACGAACCACTTCAGGATTCCGGTCCAGCTTTCAAGCAGCATTTTCATGGACTGATCGAGGTAGGACACGATAGCGGGAGATTTATGAGGGGCTTCGGTGATCGACCGAAAGAAGGGGATACATAAGGATATAGCCCTAGTAGCAGAGTTTATCCGACCGACCACCACCCGATCTCGCGGGTTCACAGGCGTGGTCGGAATCTGGCTCGCATCCAGGCTTTCGATGATGTCGACTATGGGGTCGAAGTACTGTTCACGGGCAAGAAAGTCTGCAACAGCCTGCAGAGTATTGTCGGAGCATTCTTCTCTAGAAAGATCATCTGTAAGCTGGACGGGGATTGAAGTATCAGCTCAAAATTCTTCTGGAAGTGAGGATGAACACGCCTTCTGGTACCTGTGCTCCAGAGACCGATCTCCCGCTTTGGAGCCTCGAATACCGCGCCTAGTCGATGCCATCGTCGGAAAATGGTCGGAGACAGATCAATTTGAGCGCTCTCCCCGTCTATATGGCGATTAAGAGCTGAATGGAACGTTTGACCAATGTGGTAGAGGGCAAGGAGCGTGATTTGGATCTCCGCTCGATTCGGAGAGTTCGAAGTTTGAACAGGTTTGGACGCGACGCGCAGGTCCGGAGCCAATGCGTGCAGGGCTGGAAACGTACGACGAACATCGCCTGGTAGCTCTTGTGTCTTTAGAACCTAGAGAACGGTTGTTGTGGATCCCGCACACGCTACTCGCTGGCACCGGCACCTGGCACTATGCGCATTATTTGGGCGACTAATTCAAAACAAAGGTCAATCTTACTCGACCCGGGAGTGCACTTAGGAGATTCAAAGATACGTGGGAGGTTCCGAGAAGTGCTCCCTGGGCAACAACGGCAGACCATGGACGATAACATGCTGATGTGACAATCACATTGACCAAAATTGCGAGTTCACACTGGAAACCCTGAGCTTGGTACTTTCAAGCCATGGACTCTATTGCCAGGACCACTGCGTTAGGATTAGAGGTATACACATTATTACACGGCCTCAGCTCTTGGGAGAACACTAACCCTCGGGTCCTTGTAGGGTCCTCCGCGAAAGCCCTTCCAGGTCGGATAAGGGCGTGAGAACACTGAATCAGGCATTGATCGACGCCATCAACGATGAGCGGAACCCTTTCCTCAACGTCCACGACCGTCACTTTCTCTCTCAGCCTGCGTTCATTCCCCTTCCAGCGTGGATTACCTGAATATACAAGTGTTGATATTCAAGACAGCCCTTCATACGAAGTGAAGAATGCCCTACGGGACTTCTGTGCCTCTCCTCGACGCTGCTCTCTATGCCGATGTATACTCACCTGGTTTGACTCATTAGGCGCCTCTTACTGAGGGATCACAGCTGTGACCTCTCCGGACATTTGACAGCGCGCAAGACGGCTTCGATACCACCCTCGCTCTGTTCTGGCGTATGGATTGCGACACCAATCTGTTGAAGGGTTAACACCACCAGCGGGTTGAGCGAGCTGGACCGTAGCGGTATTGGCAAGAGGTTCTATATACTAGCGTGGTGCGTCCTTAGCATCTCACTTATGTTTATAAGAACCCTAAGCCTGAGATACGTTGTGAATCATACAGGTATACTTCGATGCTCCTACTGTAACGCGGAACTGAGCTACCTTCAATCGAAAACGATAGTTGGGGAATGACCCTACTTCAGGCCGAGGAAAGAACGACGATCAACACCATGACCCAGACCACCATCCTCTCCAAGTTGTTCCTTCGCTCCTCGTAGCTGGGGCCCCTTCCGTACCTCCAGGCAAACCAATCGAACCTTCGATGAACCGCTCCCCATTCCTTCCGCGCGACAATGCCCCTCATACGCCCACATTCGCTGAACATCCTGACGAAGGTGCTCTCGACGAGCGAGATCCAGAGCCAGGGTCCACGCTTGAAGCTCGGATGCAGCTTCAGCTCGCTCATCCTCTCAGGATGGCGCATGAGATGGCGGTATAAATCGTGAAGCACATTGGCAAGGACCAGACCCAAGACTGCGAGTAAAAACTTCATGCTTGAAGCGAGAACGCCGACTGTCGAGGGTTGATACATCGCGCTTCCCAGGTACACGACGAGGCTAAGCGTCAATGCTTCCGGCGTGTTCAACGACCAGTCGCGGTATGTCAGCGCGGGGAACCTCGTCACAAGCGCTCCATCCCCGAAGGACCACATATAGAATCTCCAGTACGACCTCTTCCCTCCACTCCACCATGGATGAGTGACAATGACGTTCGGGGCGGGCTCGAACCATCCTCCTCCTTTCTTCTTCGACGCCTCCCTCTTCAACCTACAGAAATCGATATCTTCCCCACCTCCAGTCTTCGGGTAACGCAAGTCGAAGACGACCCCATCGTCATTCCGCCTAATGATCAGGTTCGCCGTGACACCCCAAGGGAGGTCGGTAACCATCTTCGTAGCGATGTCCCAGAAGTAGGTAACCCCCGCAAGATGGACGGCTGCTTGGAATACGGTCGAAGCGTTCGGGAATTGGCAGTTCCCGACAAACCCAGCGGCGTTGGGGTGAGCGCGAATGACCTTCTCGTCTTCGAGGAGAAGGTTGGGGTCGGGTACAATGTCGTCGTCCAAGAAGTGAACCCAATCCGCGGCAGACTCCTCGAGCATACCGCGGTTCCGGGAAGCAGAGGCGCCTAGGTTCATCTTGTTGACGCGGATGCGGACGTCGACTCTGTGACCGAAGAGCTTCTCAAGGTGTGGGATGTTGGGAGAGTTGGGATCGTCGACGATGATGATGAACATGACGGAAAGGCCAGGAGGAGCGGTGAGGTTGAGGATGTTGGAGAGGATGGTGAGGTCGACTCTGTAGCACGGGATGACGATGTCGAGGGTAATGGCTTGAGAAACAGAGGAGTCCATGCTAGCAGCAACGCGAGTGACAGCGTTATCGAGGGCGCCGAACGTCCAACCTTTCGCGTGCTTCTTCTCATATCGTGCGTCATTATCTCCTCCAATACCGTTTGAGAGCCTGCAACTGACCATACGCGAACAGTTCCAGCGGCGGTAGAGCTGGAAAAGGAAAGGGTCGCCGTCTTGGTTGATGAAGATGTCTGGAATGACCTCGCCTTCGAAGGTATCCATGTGACGACGATGGATAACTGGGAACGTCGGCATACCGGAGAAGGTTGAATCGGTGAACGCGATGCAGCCTACTCCATGAGGAACTCCGCGGTCCTTTGCGATCTCGGCGAACTCTCTGTGGATCTTGCCCATCCACCCCTCGCCGTGGAGAACAACGTCGTCGCCAAGGAGCACGTAGTAATCGCACCTGTCCTCCCAAGCCTTCCGAGCGCAGTCTCTCCACAGCGCACAGACACGTCCCTTGGGATGATTGCAAACGATGGTTTTGACCTGAGGTAAGCCGAGTTGACGAAGGATGTCCTCCGGCTTGTTCTCGAGAAGGAAATCGTCGTCGTGGTCAACCGCGAGATAGACCCTCAGCGCAAACCTAGGGTTTCTGCCATTCCCAGGGCGACCAAGGATAAGGTCGTTTCGGGTCGTCTCGGCAAGAGAGAGTGCAAAGCGTCTGAGGTTCTCGAGACAGGCTTCGGGAGGGGATGTTGAGCTGCGAGAGGTGATGGGCAGGAGGATAGCGAAGGAGATGGTGCTCGAAGAGAGGCTCACAACATCACTTGTCTGAAGTCGCTCGATAAAGGCTAGCCTTCGCGAATCGTCGGGCTCGAAACTCTCGACTTGCTGCGTCACCTCCGACTTGATCCAGTCGTACGTTCGCTTCATGCCTTCGACAATGGTGATGGTCGGTCTCCAGCCCAAAATAGCGGTGACAAGCTCGTTATTGGAGTTCCGAGCACCAACGCCTACTGGGCGGTCATCTCTTGCTCGAGTCTCGACAGCCTTCGAATCCAGACCTCCACAATTGAGGGCGATGTTAGCGAGCTCCCGAACAGAAATCGATTGGTCAGAGCCGATATTGAGAGGAGCAGTGTAGGAGCTGCGAAGGAGTCGGAGGATGGCATCGACGGTGTCGTCGATGTAAAGAAAGCTTCGCTTTTGCTTACCGTCGCCCCAGAGCTCGAGATGCATGATTCTGGGATGTTGAGCGATATCGGAAGGAGAGACAAGGGTTAGCGCCGTCGCCTTGCGAAGGAATGCAGCCGGAGCCTTCTCGCGTCCGCCTATGTAGGTCCCACCAGGACCGTAGACGTTGTGGAATCGAGCGATGCGTATATTGAGCGAAGAGCTGAATTGAGCAAGAACCAGTTCGGTGTTCAGTTTCTCGAGACCGTAGAGACCCTGCGGGCGGGGTGGTTCGCCACCTTTGTTCGAGGTGGCGAACGCATCCCGTTCCCGGAGTGATACGTCCTCTCCCGGTTGCTGAAGGTGCTCAGGGTAGACACACGCGCTGGATGCGTAGAAAACCCTTTCACATCCCCAGCAACGCAGGAGCGCAGCAACTCAAGGGTCATGGCGTGGTTGTCAGAATAAATATCGAAGTCGTTCTGGGAGTGAATAGTGCCCATTCCTCCCATATTAGCGGCGAAGTGTAATACCAGTTCGACGTTCATAAGGGAGGATTGGAGGACGAATGGGTCGTGGAGATCACCCATGATGAAATCATGAGAGATCTTCACACCCTGGAAAATGGATGGCTTAGGTTGGGTATCAACGATGCGTACGAGATCGAAGTCACCAGATTCGAAAAGCGCTTTGGCGACATGGGATCCCTTCGACAGGACATGATCAGTCGAGCGTTACTGTGTGGGAAACCTGAACGTACGATGAAGCCATAGCCTCCTGTAACCAAAACACGCTTGTATGGGATTGGAGTAGGTTCGACGGGATCAACAGAATTCATGATGGGTTTGCGGTAAGGAGTTCGACCAAATGGAAGGTTTATATGGCTGACTATGGGCGCTAGAACGATACCGTGAATAGGGGGACTCGTTACTGGGAGAGCGCATTGGAAGGCGTATATGACCCGCCTATCTCCCAGAAGATCAGATAGACGCTCACGATACCTGCATTTCGCCTATCGATGAGGATCAATGCTCTTTAATCTATGCCGATATAGGTCTGCTGTGAAGGTTCGCCACCCATGACATGTTTCTCGAGAGCTAAAATGACACAGCGCAGTGATCGCGTGGGCTCTGGATAAGCGCCCATCTATATTTGACTGTCGACCACCCTAGCTCCTCATTTAGCCGGCACCTGCATAGTCAGGTGAGAACATGGCTTCTTCTCCGGCGCTTATATATAGTTATATATGTGCTTTATGACTCGAGCTCACGAGTCAGAGTTCCCTATTAGGCTTGCTGCGCAACGGCGCCCAGCAGATAGGCGGCATTAGAAGGAATTTTGCTTGCTTACTGGGCTTCTAGATGGAATTGAGACCCATTTCTTCGGCGGTACCCTAATAGAAGGACCTAACGCGAAGCTGTTCCTAGCAGAAAACGCCCAGGGCACTTCCTCCCCAACTCCATCCACCACCCAAGTTCGATTTTACACCCTTCCCTCTACGGCAACACCTCGCTACCCCTATGGCTACCAGCTCCTCGATTGACTACTCTACCCAAGCGTACGACTTCACTGAAAGCCAGGATTGGTTTTCTCATAACATCAACCATTGGAAATCGCTCTTTCCTCACATCTCCACCTCGTCTTACCTCGATCACGGAAACGGGGCTCGGATTCTCGAAATAGGCTCCTGGGAGGGTCGTTCAGCTGTTTTCCTCTGCGATGAGCTGCTCAAATCGCGCGATCAAGCGGACGTGTCCAGGTCTGGAGAAATCGTGTGTATCGACCACTTCGACCTTTTCAAAACGCAGGCAGGGATTGAGCGGTATCGACGGTTGAATCACAATTTATCACTCACCGGGAAGAACTTCCGCATTATCCCTGAGTTCAGTTTCACCGCTCTGACAAAGCTGTTGAACGAGGCGGTTGCTGCAGACGACCTTCCCGAGTCGGTAATGGAGCAGGGCTTCGATTGGGTGTACGTCGATGGGTCCCACCGCTCGGATGACACTCTTTTAGATGGAGAGATGGCATGGAGGTTGACTCGGAAGGGCGGGCTGATTATCTTTGACGACTACCTGTGGCCTGCGGAACCAGAGACGTCGATCCACCACCCAAAGCGGGGGATTGATGCGTTTCTGGCTTTGCACGCCGG
Organism: Coprinellus aureogranulatus; assembly: GCA_027627275.1. Lineage (NCBI taxonomy): Eukaryota > Fungi > Basidiomycota > Agaricomycetes > Agaricales > Psathyrellaceae > Coprinellus > Coprinellus aureogranulatus. The sequence continues at coordinate 9,934 of JANDKE010000829.1, read as the reverse complement.
AGAGTATGAACGGTTGTCCGCGAAGACTGGTGCTGAGGGGGAGGGTCAAGAATATCAAGTTGTCCTCAAGAAGACGGAAGACATGCGTATCGGACACCTTCTCCCCTCAGGAGATTCTGATGTGACCTCCGCCTCGCTTGGCGCCACTAGGCTGGATTGCAAGTTGTTCGACTACGGAATCAACATCGGTATCACTGCCGATTCCTCCTACACCATGCCTCTTGCCGTCCTTCTCCATTGTCTGTTAGACCGAACTCCAGGGAGAATTAGCGTCTACCTCCTGGATTGCGGTCTGACAGACCTGGACAAGGAACGTGTTAAAGATATTTTCAGTGTTCGCCAGGATGCAACGCTGAACATTCTTAGTTTGCCCTCGGAGAGTCTCACCGCAGAGTTGGGAAGCGCTGTATGGGCCAAAATCGATTTGGCTTCGATCGTTCCTGTCGAACGCCTCCTCTACCTTGACGCAGACATCCTCATTCGTGGCGACATTCACTCACTCTGGGATACCGACCTCGAGGGCTGTCCTATTGGAGCCGCCCTCGACATTGGACACCCATTCGGACCCTCAGGTCTACCCAACGGTTCAAGCGACATCAAGTACTTCAACGCTGGAGTTCTCCTCATGGATTTGACCAAGATCCGTTCTTCTGGAGAGATGGAGGCGTTGGTCGAGACGTCTAAGCAAATGAAGAATTCTACATTCGCGGATCAAGATTCTCTAAATGTGCATTTCCGTGGGCGATGGAAGGAGGTCAGCGTGAAGTGGAATGCGCAGGGTTTGGGGTCGTACGCCGATTCTGATGGGCCGGGGCGTCATTGGGTCGACCGCGGTGCGATTGCGAACCCAACGATCGTTCATTTCACTGGTCCTGTTCACCCGCTCATGGAGGTCGTGCTGAATCCGTGGGTTCAGCCGTACACCTCGAAGCCATGGGGATACGCTGGAAGTCCTGGACACCCTTTTGCGGAGGAGTGGTTTGAGGTGTTGAGGAAGACCGCATTCCAGGAGTATTTTGATGGCGAATGGCAGAGTGTATGTGAGGCGGCGAAAGCGAAGAAGGTGGAAGAGGCTCTTGACAAATTCAACAACATGCTTTCAAATGTCTGTACTTCTACTGTCCCTTCGTGAACGGCGGTCGTTCGTTCCCTGCCAATATCGATTTTGACCGACAGTTCTCTTGAGAAGGTTCGATTCCAACCCAATATGCACCTCGCGCAAATGTACAGTAGTTCTTAGTATTCAAGTTCAAGTTTCCCCTTGCTAGAACATCCACCATCTAGGTGCTACATCGGCACCTTTGTTCATGAGTTGCGCTTCGTAATTACATAGTTGTGGGATCAGAATCTGTCGCGCCTTCGCACTTCAATCTGCGTACGGGCTCTGCGGTACGACGTCGACTAGGCGATGAGCGAGAGTGTGTTAGAAACATCAGCCGAGTGGAGCACCGTATATCTAATATACAAGCAATAACTGACTGTTTTGGCGTACTATTTGTGGGTATGGCTCGTATTTGCGACGGGTAAGACGGCGGTAGTATTTCTCCTAGATGGCCAACATGCCATATCAGAGCATAACGAACAGCACGCCCAGCCCACCGAAACTATACTCGGCAGAACCATGGCCACGACTTGCGCTATGAAAAGATAAACGGCGACCATATCCGTCTCCGACACGATGTTGTTCTTCTGCACCAGCAGTTCCATCCACAGAATCAAAGGCCACCCCGCAAACAGAACGATCGCGGATCCCCAGAATACCGCGGTGTCCCTCCACCACTTGAAACTCGAATCCTCCAGGTCCTTCGTCTTGACAGCAAGGGGGATATAGAATCCCAGGACAATGGAACCAATCACGGAGGAAACGGCCTCCAACGTATCGGAAATTTCCCATACCAGTAGGAACGTCCTCCATCCCTTCGATAACGTCCTCCAGCCGAAGAAGAAAAATTGGTAGACTCCATCGCCTTCGGGGAGGTTCGTCTTCAGGCTGATCCATGCGGTGATGGTGTTCATGATGACAAGCCCCGCTGTACCCAAACCGAGGAGCGCGCCCATGAATACGTTGCCGGCAGGGATCCCACCAAGGTACGTGAGGGAGTACATCATGTTGAGGTACACGGGGAGGAGGGATAACGCGTGGAGCTGTTTCGCCTTGGTCGCGGTGTACCACGTATACTGCTGGTACCAGTTGTAGGCGAGGAAGCCGATATTGCTGGGGCAGTGACTCCCGACGCCGGACAGTGCTTGGGCAGGGGTGAGCATGAGGCTGGTGTACATCAACCATCGATTTGTTTTGCTGAAGCCGGGGACCACGTTGGCGACAATTGTGCTGGCCATCGTCGTTGAGCCCCCTTAGCTGGTAGAGGAAGGTTTGCGGGGGAGGTTTCGGAGCGGAAAGTAAAGGATTCTGCTCCAATTGTTGACACGAGAACGGTCATTTGTACTCCGGAGACCATGAAGTACGTGCGGTGACAGGAGACGGACAGAATGAAATCGGGGTATCCAGAATCTTTTTAAAGCCAAAAATACAAAGGCACGCCCATCATAGGTTGATTCGCGCCCAAAGTGCCGGTTCTGGAGATATTGCTCTTCAGGCACGACCCAGGGGGACCGGAACCGTCAACTCAAATCTTTGAATGTGACGCGTACTGGTGAATGGGGCACCTGGGGGGTGCGCGTTGGCTCAGGGATGTGGAATGATTGGAATGTGTACAACCGACGAGGGGACGAAGCCCGAAAGTCGCGCGCCACGTCCAAAGAGCGATGAATAGGGTTCTCGAACGTTGGAGAGTTCTTTCGGGGTGGCTGAAGTATGAATTGTTAGAGTTCAGTTGTCGCAAAGGGTGGCAATGCCAACGTACCTCGAACAACAGTCAAACGTTGACAGCCTGAACGGTGGACAGACCGTCGACGAAATCATCCGAATATCACGCAAGTTGAGCAAAGAGGAGCAAACGAAAGCGAGAAGCCTTTTCTAGTGCGATGTTTGGTTTCATAGGGGCGCAGGTGGGCTCGGAACGATAGATGAAGGTGTCTCGCATCGCCGCGTCGTTCGATCGTGGTGAATCTTAGAACAATTCCTCGAGAATGAGGGTCATCAAGAGATGAGGAGATGTGAAGGCAAGGGAACGGGGATGAGCTGACATTTGGAGTCCAACGGCCGAAGGAATCGCTCGCGCATAGTCGTGCAAGAGAACGTTTGTGGCAGGATTATCGAGTCACTGGTCGTTTGAACCCAATGCTCTTGAATGGTCTCGAACGTTGGATACTTGCGGAGATAGAGCGATATACAATCTGACGCACAGGGAATGGGAGTCGGCAACCCCTGTGAACAAAACGATGCGACAAAACCGTGACTTCCGCTTTCGGAAATTCCGGGGCCATTGCCCCCGAACACAATGTCCTCCGTTCTCGAGGCCGTCCGTTTTTCCATGTCTGAGCGAGTGTACCATGAGAAAATGGTGAAGAGAGATAGCACTTGTTAATACCATTGGAATGGCACCAAATTTGCGACTCTTTTTGACCCAGTCATACCGCAACACGAGGCCTACGCCCCGACTACCCGCCCCATTTCCTTTGGTTCATGCAAGTCCGCCATGCTGGAAGTCTGGCGATTCTAGACATAATTTTGACCTGGAAACACATTCTTGGTCTCCATTTTTTCATAATGCTTCCCATTTCAACGCTATCGGGCGATTACTGCCTCTTGCCTGCTGCCTTACGCACATATCTCCGTCTGTACGAGCTATCTTAAAAATCGGGGACGAAGAGAGTGCTTGTATATGTATTCGGTACAACTCTTCTCACTATAGCTAGTCCACCAGCTGAAGGTCGAACGAAGTAGAAATGGGTCACGGTTTCTGGCGCAGGCGTCGGAGTTTAAAATGGCGGGGGATTGCTGGATCCCACAGGGAAGGGCGTGGGTGTTCACTGTAACCGTTGTTGGAAATTCTGGTGAAACGTACCTCATTCATAAGCGAGGACCTCTGCGACGCTCCGGGCCGCCTCGTCCTTCCCTCCGCAACAGGGGCATTCATCGAAGGTACTAGCGAGAGTCGGGGTGATATTTGAGGACATAAACCAAAAATCCATGGTGAGCGTTTGGAATGAAAAGCCGTGGGCGTCGTTGATGGCAGCGATCACAGTGCTTGGCCAACTCTCACACCCCCCTGTCAAAGTCCTCCCGACCAGGCTGTGAATTACGGAAAGCACTTATCATTGCACGTTCATTGAACTCATGAGGAAGATGTACAACTCCATTCGTAAAGATCGTAAATTACTGACAAGTAGTCCAAAGAGTCCTGAATTATTTCTTCTGCGCATGCCCTTCCTTCTCCGAGTGAGAAGGAGTCGTTACAGGTAAGACCGTCTCAGCCTTCTCCTTTGTTGGCCACAATGCCTTGCGAGGGAGCAGTTCCAAGCAAGACCCGGCCACGCTCGCAAGACTCGGCAAGACCATCGCGACAACCTGCGCGATGAACAGGTATACCGCAACCATGTCCGTCTCCGACTCGATCTTATTTCTCTGCACGATCAGCTCCATCCACAAGATCAACGGCCACGCAAAGACAAGCACCGCAGCAGACCCCCAAAACACCGCGGTATCCCTCCACCACCTAAAACTCGAATCCCCAAGGTCCTTCTTCTGAACGGCGAGGGGAATGTAGACCCCGATGACGATCGCGCCGACCACGGCGGTGACAGCTTCTAGGGTATCGGAGATGTCCCATAGCAAGAAGAATATCCTCCATCCTGGCGACAACTTCCTCCACCCAAAGAAGAAGAACTGATAAATTCCATCCCCCTCCGGCAAGTTGGTCTTCAAGCTAATCCACGCGGTGACGGTGTTCATGATAATAAGCCCTGCCGTCCCAACTCCCAGGAGGACACCCATAAAGACGTTCCCCGCGGGTACCCCGCCCAAGTAGGTCAAAGAGTACATCATGTTGAGATAGGGAGGCAGGAGGGAGAGCGCGTGAAGGTCCTTGGCTTTCGCAGACTTGTACCAGGTGTATTGCTGCCACCAGTTGTACGCGAGAAATCCGATGTTGCTGGGGCAATGGCTCCCGACGCCGGAGAGTGCTTGGGCAGGCGTGAACATGAGGCTGGTATAGATGAGCCAGCGGTTCGTCAGGCTGAATCCAGGCGAAACCACATTGACGACTGTGCTAGCCATTGTCGTGACGGTCGTGTCGTGTGTCGTTGGCTATGTCAAAAAACGCGTAGTTGGTGCGGAGAGAGGACGCGTTCGACAGCAAAGAGGGCCCTGCGGTGGACGTGAGGAATGTGGAAGGCATTGTCCGATGCGGGTGAAGGACATTTTGTATGTGCTCGAAAGCGGTGGGGTGCGGGCAGTGACATTGTGACAACGCACAGCAACAGGAATAGAAATGACAGGCATCGATGAATTCACAATCCAGGCACCAAGATCGATATCACTCCCGACAAGTCACACCTTCCCGGATGATATAGGCGCCCACCGCCCCCTGTCCTTAAAGGGGAGAAAGCGGCCGTAGGTCTACAAACCGAGTTCGTCTGAAGTTCTCGTCGGGATCTGGAAATGGCCTATACATATACTGCATTCGAGCCGGAACACTAGTTCTACTTCAGCCCAAGAGGTGCCCCCGATGCGGATCTTAGAAGGAATGATGGGAGGGTAGGTGAGGGGGTACCCCCCCAAATAAGGAAGGTGTGATGGCTAGCGGGAGACGAAGGCAGACGGCAATTGCCGAGGCCGACCATGGCACAATGAGGACCGTTTTGCGAAGTAGTGGTGCCCTCTCAAGAACCAGATGCTCACTTCATAATCTAAGGAATACGAGAGAAATGCAGCACAATTCCCTGACTTTTTTCCGCCAAATAGAACCCACCCTTTGAGGAGAAAGGAACAGTGAGTCAGCGCTGTGGAGGCAAGACGATTGCGAGACGATAGCGGATTGACTAACCTCGGACAAGGCATACAGAATTGCTAAGCGTAAGACAGTCTGTATTAATGTTTATCAGAGTGCTCTTCTCAAGGTCTACAACCCCTAGGAATTGTCGCTCATTTCCGGATAGTGGTGGTGCAGTTTGGGTGCAGTTGAGAGAGCAAGTGCCAAGTTCTGTGGTGCGCTACACGTTCGAACGTTAACGGATACAATTTCAAACAGTCTCCAGCTCCAACAGACCGCTCCCCACCCTATGCTCGTTATCTTGAGGGCAGACAAGAGCAAGACGACTTCGGCGACCGTGCGGCATCTGGTACGAGATTCAATGACCGACGAAAGGAACTTTCCGGTGGCAGGTTGGATCAACCATCACTCATTCTGAGATCTCAATCGGGGGCACCTCTTGCTTCAGCCCGTCTGTTGCGGACCTATAGATGCCAATCGCATCAGAAAAAAATCGGTCGGGAGCCCGCCAGGAGCCCAACCCAGGCCATCGAGCCTTGTGGTCCTTGTCCTTCTTCTCTTTCTTGTCCTTCTTGTCCTTCTTATACTTCTTCTTGCTGCCAGCGCTGCCGTAGCTTCTGGCGCTCCCGACGCTGTCGTCGGAATCGTAATCGGAGCCGCCCATGGTTTGTTCGAAGTTCGGTCGTCGGCGAGGGGAAGACTGCTTGGGGGATCTGGAGTGAAGGATGCAGTTGGTCTATGTCTTAAACCCCGCCTCTCAACAGCCTGCTGCGGTGAAGGCAGTGCACATGGATATGTGGGGTGATGGAAGCAGAGACACGGGCAGATGGGTTAATGCTGCGATGCCGCTGAGGTACTCAAGAAACGTCATATCGTGTGGTACATTTGCGAGCCTAAGGCTTGAGAGCTCTGCCTATTCTACATAGTCCTTATTTCTTCTTCTTATCGTTCGGTCCAGGAGGTAGTGGCATCTCTTCCCACTCCCAATCAGCCGACGTCAGCGCAGGCAATTCCCCAAGCCGACCGCCTGGCAGCGGCTTGCGCGAAGGCGTTGTTAGTGGGGGAAGCGCGGTGGAAGGAGGTTGGGGAGGGAGGTTTGTNGACGTTGGCGGTGGGAACGGCGGAGCGAGCGGTTGTAGGTTCAGCGGGTTCAGTTCCCGGCTCGGGCTCGGGTTCTGGTTCGTCCTCAACGTTTATGGAAAGTGTTTGCATCTTCTTCGTCAATGCGCTTAAGATGATTATATCAGAACACATCTATACCGAATAGCTTTGGGAACCTACTGCAACTCTTGATTCCGTTGGTAACTCCATGCTTTGCAAACTTCCTTGAATTGGATCAGAATGTCCGCTAGGTCATTGTAGAACTACGATGCAAGTTAAATAATGCATCCAGCTTGCACGAACCAACGATGCTCACCTTGTTCCCCTCGTCCAGATTCCGCTCAATCTCCCTGTACTTGAAGTACGCTGCATCCAACTGCTGCAACGCTTGCTCCCTCTCCTTCACTCTCGGATCATCCTTTCTGCTCTTCACAAACGCCTCATTGTCGCTCTTGATCTTCTCCAGCGCCTCCTCGACTCTCTTGCTCTGTTCCTCCATATCCACCAGGTACCTATCATACTTTGCCAGCTCCTGGTCCAGGATATCTTCAAACATCGCTGCGTCCAATTCCGCGAGTTTCTCAAAGCCAGCTGCAGCTTTGATAACGCGTTCCTGTATATCGTCTTTCTCTGCCAACGCTTTTGCTCGGCGAACGAGATGTGCACGATCGCGATGGAGGACGTCGAGGTCCTCAAGCCTAGTCCGAAGTGATTGAGCGAGCTTAGCGGTGGCTCTTGACTCAGGAGTTGAGCGGGTATTGCGCGATTGCGTAGTCGACGGGATGAGCTGTTCCAGAGTTGCTTCGTCTTCCGTTAACTGTCTGATATGGTCCTCCCACTCATACCACTTCTGTCTTACAACTTCATCACTATCCCTCGCTTGGGTAAGGATCTGCCTGTACCGCCGAGCCTTTTCCGTTAGTTCGACATTTGCTTCGTGAGATGGTGGGCGACTGATGGGGAACTCCTTCCGGCTCGCTTCGTCCTCTGAGGCTTCCGTGTCTAGGACATCGAGCGCTCTTCGAGGATAGAGGCGTCCCGCTTTGCAAGCATCTCTACGTCGTCGAGAGACGCTTCGATCTTGTCTGGACCATTCTCCAACCGAACCTCTTCCGCCTTCTTCAATAGGCTCGGAGGTAGGCCTATGGGCCGTTCCAATGCCTCTAGGGAAGCGGGAAGGTTAAGCTTACGCAGTTGCCTGGAAAGGGTGGTCAGACGACTTCAGGAGGGGCAGGAGATCACATACTCGTCCGCCGAGTCCTGCAGCCCTCTCGAAGCATCGACGATCTTGGTCCGTATCAGGTCATCCTTTCTATGGTCATAGATGTCTAATGAAATGGGAGAATCAGATGCCTGAGAATAGACCGAGTCTAGCTGGATTCTCACTGATTGCCTCCCTAGCTCCCCAACCAGACAATTCATAGAACAACGGGCGCTTAGACCTGAGCGTCTCATCAGGATTGGCCAGCCCCTGTGGCACCGTTGCTTTGGCTATATTCGTGCCTTGGATCTCGGGAAGCGATGATGCAGCAGGGACGTCCTTGTGATAGATCAAGTCGTTATCGCGCTGTGCACGGACAACGTCTTTCTCCACGCCTTCCATGAGGGACTAGAAGAGACTCAGGAGTCAGAAGGACAAGTGATGGTGTGGCGTTGAGACGGACCTGGGTATCGTGGAGGACGTGGGCAGAGACCTTTCCCCGGCGGGCGATGTCGTAGGCTTTCTTGACGTTCTCTTGGGCGATGTAGAGACGTGCGAGCTCTGCACCGTAGTTACTGCCGCTTTCAATTTCATCTTTACTCTTCCGGTATTGAGCGACAGCCGTGAAGTGCAGGCTCTTCACCTGGATGTGGGGTAGCCAGTCCTAGTTATTTTGGTCAACGCCGCATCCAACTGTATTGGAAAACGGTCATACAGAAGGAAGGTGGCCTTTCACCGAAGGCGATGCATGAATGAAAGCTTCGTACGCCGACTCGTACAGCTCCGCCACCCTTGCGGCAATCTTGGCAATCAGGGAATTCTTGTATTGGTCTAGAAGGTGAAAGTCGGTAACAGATCTAACACGTTCTGGGGTTCACGCACTCAATCGGGCTAGTTGCCACGAGCACTCCTGGGCCTGGGACAGCATTAGAAGCTCCATGCCGCTGATAAACCCTTCCGAAAGGTCCACTGGAAAGTCCTCGTCATGAGGTACCACCAATTTGGGCAGAACAGAGGTCTTGAGGTACGACAACGTGCCTGCGGCGAGCTTGGATATGGTCAATTGGTTTGCCGATGATCAAGGGAATTAAACGCACCTGGTAATTGGTTGTCGCACGCTTGATACCCTCAGCCGAAGACCTGTTCTCTCGGGTAGCCAATTGGGAGTAAAGGGCAGCCAGGTTGAACAGGACGCATGCCCTTTCGAAAACAAGGCTGTTCAACGAAACCGGGATGGCTTCGGGGCTGAATACAGGCGCATACGGGATTGCAAGTTGAATCTACCGCCGGTTAAGCTACTTTTGCGGTTGTACTGGGTCTCAACTGACATCGTGAGGCAGTTTCGCAAGAATCGATACTAATTGCGCGTGGTACCTTCCTGGAGTTAATACAAATCGGCTGGCACTGGATTGACGCAACGCACAGCAATGCAGCTTGGATTTTGTTCTCATGCACTGTTCCACCCGTCCCATCTCCTCTCAAGCGCTGCCATTCTTTGACATCATCCTTAAACTCCTCTGGGTGCGCCCCGGCGTAGCTGGCGATGAAGTTGGTTGTCGCTGCCTTGATATCGATTTCATATGTCTTCTTGAACGGAATCGAAAGAAGGTTTGACATCCTTTGGCAGAATATCACTTGAAAGCAACGTCGAGGAAGGGGTTTTTAGGAAAACTCTTCCGGAGACCAGATGGCGGAGGAGAACAGGGGACGACGCGAGCTGAGGCCTCAGGATCGACAT
>JANDKE010000828.1:0-14328 GCA_027627275.1 Coprinellus aureogranulatus | reverse complement strand
ATNNNNGCNNANNNGGNNCGAAANATCACAANACTATCCGCACCTCCATCCAATTCCTTTTCAGGCATGGTTCGGCCGACCCGTGTCCGTGTCTCGAGGATCGAAGCAGCCCTGCAACAGTTTCCCGGGACTTGGCCTCGGGATGATGTGGAGGAGCGGAAGCAAAATAATGGTGTGAAATACCTATGCCAAGCCTACGTCTCTGCCAAAGACTCGGGTNCTTTCACAAGGANAGTCGCAGAGACAGAAGGCCAGAGATGGGTACGAGGAAGACCACAACAGGCAACGAGAAGGTTTGCGGAAGAGGAAGGAACACCCCTTTTGTTCACGTTGCAAGCCTCGTGGATTTCATTTCAGTATTCGAGGGTTCTTGCTGTTATTCGTCGATGGCTCGTTGGACCCACCGATGAAGGCTGGGAGAGTCCATGGGATTCGATGAGTAGGTGNCTGGCGTCATCGACATCATCGTCAAAGGCATCGAGGATGGTACGTATGGGAGCGACTAGCAAAGGCATCGCCTTCTAGAAGGTTCGATGAGTAACGCAGTGATATGCAGTGCGTTTTCGGACAATCATGAATCATGAATGAGTGCCTGTAACAGAACAACAGAACAATTAATACTGCGAAGGGGATNGCCTGGGCGGACGCTTTAAATGCCAAGCTATAACCTTCGATTCATACAGATACAGCCGATGCTTTGGTACGCGTAGGGTGCTCACGCTCNGTACGCCACACGCAGCCAACCTGCGAGCGACAACCGCTCAGGGACAGTGTAGAGTAATGTGCTGAACCCTCTGAAATATGGGCGGAACGCCTGATATGGCCAGCACAAGGTGATCATCTCAATTGAGTAGCGGAGCGAGAGAGGAATGTTTGCGGAGGGCACGCCCCTGCGGAGCGATATGGGACGCCGATCGCGTTTGAGGCGCGGTCGTTTTGTTGGTGGCGTTGCGCATGCCACGGTATCTGAAGAGCGTTCAATACGACCTGCCGCACTGGTCGTACCGAGGCTACGAGGATGAGGCGACGCACCGGATTACGCCCGCTGCGATACATTTGTCAGAAGCAGAAGTAGGGCCACTTACCGACCGGACCCATGAAATTTGGGGACCAACCCTCCTGCGACTCGAGGCTCCCCCGACTTCATCCAAATGTTCTGGCGAGGCTTGGCCTTCCGCCGCTTCCGCCGCTCTCGACAAGTCTCCGGTAGAGAAGAAGAGCATGATTTAAGCCTTGGCCCATGTATAACGGATATTCGTCGTATAAATATACATTGGCCAAGTGAAGGGGACTCTCGTAACTCTGGAAGCCTCTTCAGAAAGTTCCTCTCCAGATAAGACTGAGAAGCCTATATATAGAGTCAGCGAGTACTNGGCCTAGAACGACTCGGTGGANCACTTCTCACCTCTCNANGTCGTTCCAGTGACTTCGCCCGTAGCGCTATCCAGAATTGAGCTAAGNTTCAAGCTCATTAACTTCGTCGTGTGTCCCCCCAGCGTTATCGTACATTGCCCAGAGGTCGTTGATAAGCTCCTTTAACTCGTCTTGATCGATCCCTGAGCCATTCCAATGCAGCATGGGCCCTCTTTTGCGAGCAGGATTCGGCGAAACTTTCGCGTAGTTTCTTGAATAGGGAAGCCATTCTACCGCGAACCGCTGGATAACGAGGCCAGACCTCTCATCGACCCAACAATAGAATCTGGGGTTGTTGCAGTTAACCCATTGGGGCCGGTATGCTGGATCGCACCTGCGGGGAGCAAGAACGACGGGAACGAGGTAGGGACCGGGTACTCCAAGGCATGGTAACTGCAATAACGAAAACGAAGGCGTGCCAAAGCGAGGGCATCAGCATGGTGTCGCCAGTGAGAACGAACGATAATAGACAAAGCGGTGAGAGCGCTGAGGCGTTCCGAAGCGCCTGCATGCTTCACGGGAGAAGCACGGAAGCTCTTGCGCGCTTCGAGAAGTAACGCTACTTTACCTTGATAGGTATTGCGCAGAGTCTAAATGTGCTGCAGAGACGCGGGTTTCATATAACTTCACAGCATCGGCGGAGAATCCTCGCGTCACATCTATGCGACAGTCTGAAGACCCTGAATGCATGTCCTGTTGCTAACAATTGAGCATTGATAAAAAGATTGCGAAAGTTCACAGAGGGGATTCATTCAGGCAATTGGACATTACCTTGATGTAGTAGGGTGCTGAGAATNCTACGGTGTCAGATAACACATCAGTGGACCTCAGGAGTGGNAACGTCCCCGAGAGTTCGCTAAATGGGGTCCTNTCCTCCACCTGCAGCTTGGCGGCGAGGCTAGCGATATCATCCGCTGCCCGAGATAAACTGAAGGTTGGAAGTTAACATTCGTGGAGAAGGTGTGGGGATNCTCCTCACCGAGTGGGGAGCGTNACGGATTCCATGTATGGCGCCACTATAGAAGATGTGTAGTATTGGTTCGATTTCTAAAATATCCGTGTTAGTTCTGGTNCAGTGGCCTTCCTTGCTGAGAATCACGTTAACGTCGGAAAACTTCCTCCAGACTGCTTGAGACCACTGGTCCGGCGGTTGTATTGGAACGATCATGGAAGCCATGTCATTCAGAGCTCGCAGGTACAGTCCATCTGCGATGGAACCTCTAACAGAATGGCTCTAGACCTTGTTATCGGAGAGGTTTCTCGCCGGATAGTAATGGTAGACTTACATCAGTGACACTAGCGTCCACNTCCAGCCNCGAGAGCAGTGGAAAGATCAGTGCCGGTGTCTTGCGATACTCGTCTTGGAACGCCGTAAGGAAGGACGAGGCGAAGCCACTATATGTCCCAGAGTCATTTGTCACTTGAATACCCTTGAAAAATGGCCATCATCAATCTTGCCGTGATATTGGNGATGCGCACCTGCAGGGTGTCGCACTCCTCGAGAAACAGTCTGACAGAGTCGTCCATCAGCTCGGCTTTCTATGCCGACGTGAGTGGCTGCCTGATACAGGAGAGCAATCGGGCGACCATACCTCATTGTAGGCGCGAAACGTTTCTTGCCCAAGGCCCCAACTTCCTTGGAGTCCATCCCATTCCGAGGGCTCATTGAGTGGGTGAAGCGTCCTCGGAATGTGATATAGCCTTGTGTAGTCGGACCAATATCTCACTTTGCCTTTCAACAAGTCGCGCGTGCTTGGGATTTGCTTCCCTCCTTGGGGAGCAACGGCGTTAGCCAAGTACGCATGATATGCACTCCGCTGGATAGGAGGCGCACGGATCGGCTGAACGGAGCCAGTCCTATTTGAAGTCAGGCCAAGAAGGTAACGTTTCCCTACCAAATACACTAACCATAGCTCTGCATCTTCAACATCGGCCGCTGGATCATTGCCTAGAGCGTTATCTCGTGCAAGCGTCCCAAAATTATCTCAGACAGGTGTCAGCCATAATCTCGCAAAGTGACGGGAGAGAAAACTCACTTTTCCAGTCAAATATGAGAAGCCTTGGACATAGCGTTCCATGTTCCTGACTTGGGCATTAATTCGCGCTTCACGGTTCTGCAAAGGAAGACGAAACTGATTCATTCCGAAATGAAATGGCAGCGTCGACTGGCGAATTTTCAGGGTCCTCGGAGCTAAGGTAGCTCTCTTGAGTGTTCCAAAAGTGGGTACCAACATAGTTGGCCGCATTTCCTGCCTGGATGTACAGAATCTCCTTCATTTTGAGAAATGGGTAAAGCGAGGAGGTTGAAACCGTGGAGGACCTGGCGGTGTCTGAAAATCGATTGGGGCGTGGCAGACAAATAACCCACAACATCCGCATCTGGCATCATGCAACGAATTGCTGGCCTCTTTTGACCCAGTTCGTCCGGGTTCCTGTCAAGAATTGGGGTATTGTTGGCCATGCTCCATACGACGCTCGCTACCTATGGTGCTCGTGCGGCTCTTAGGATGCACCCTGTTTCCTTGCAGTATAGTCCGGAGCAGAGAACCAGACTGGTGGCGACTGTTGGTGAGTTCTCCGTCGTCAATCAAGTTATTCAGGGCCTGGCGGTCCACCTTAGAAACTTAACCTCAAGACGAAGCACCCTATGCCACCATTCTATCTTAGGAACAAGGTTNGAGAGCCAAATGACGCTCACAATCGCGGAGAGATACGTGACGGACCATAATGTAAATATGTTTCGCGGACCAGACGCTCGCCTCGACCATTCGGTCCGCAGCCTCAGTGCGCTCAGGAGCATTGCCAAACTCTTGGTAACTCACAATACCTCCGCAAGCGAATAGGCTATCCTTACAAAGAGTTGAACAAGGCAGAATTTCGATCATCATCGATACACCGTAAGTCTATTTCCTCTCATAGCTTCTTGGCGTATACGAAACATCGGCTCATCATCGGGCAGTAGCTTTTGAGGTTTCTCTGTCTCTCAATGCGATTCTTGCGATTCTTGCGCCGGGANACCCCTCCCTCAGCAAGGAGAATTGTCGAATGAGCGAGGAAAGGCGGATTTTACCCGCCNNTGCTTGGAATGAGGTGGTGACCAGAAGAATCGCTACGCCGGGTCCTCTTCGCCGCGTAAGAAGCAGCCGAGNGTGNANCGGTTGCAGCCCGACTCTGGGTTTTGAGTGATTAGGCTTGAATCTCCGTGACTTCTTCTTTTNNCCTGAAATCGGCGGCAGCGGGAGATAGCCGCCTTTCTCCCATCATCACAACGCCTTCATCGCCAGGAGCCGGAATCAGCGCATTTCGGTGAGTCCATGAGGCGGCTGTCATAACATGAATGCTTTTGAGAATCTGACTATCTAANTGTGCGCAGACGAATGTAGGGGTATCGAACTCAGAGCAGTACGCGGAAACTATCTAACACTCGCTTGTCCTCTGGCGACAATGGGGTATAGTTCATCGGGGACGATGCGTTGGGGTAAGGGGACATCGGCGGAGGGCTCGAAACGATTGTGCGGCCTTTGCTATCCAAGGTTGANATCGGAGGCAGTGTAATCCTGTTCTGGTTAGACACCGGCATGAATAATCGCGGGAGACCAGCCACAGGCGAAGGCTTCACGGAAGGAGCAGGGGAAGGGTGGAATGACAGGCCCGGAGGTGATGAGTGGTCATCGTCTTGGTGCAAGTCGTTATCGTCAGAGTAGTATGAAAAGCGGTCGGGTCTGGTGCAGAGGACCTTGTTGCTGAGGTACACGCCTTGTGGGACGCGAATATTGCGTAAGTAATCATATCTCTCTATCGTTGGCAGATGAATGTAATCGTTGCCCTAGCGGTCATGGAACGCAGACTTAGCAGGGATTCGCACGAGAAGTTAGAATCAGAACTTACCGAGAAATAGGCGACAACGTGCCATTTTCGTGGTTGGCCAGATCCAGGTAGGTGGACGGACACAGAATAGGTTTGCTTCGTCAACCCGTTTGGCTTGGACGGCCGATCCTTCCGTCGTATGGGTGGAGGAACAACGGCGTTTGGATCCGCTGCGCGACAGGCCCTATACAACACGAAAACAAGGGTCAGTTCGGAGAAGAAAGTGGCAAAGACGCGCGCGAACTCACCGACGTGCCGCCTTTGCATCCCTCTCGTCCTGAGTAGTCTCAATCTTCTCCTCATAGAACAGGTAGTCACCCCTCATCCTACTCTGCGACCTGGGAGTAGACGATCAGTGGCTTGCCATGATCCCCGACAGAGAAGACGACGCTCACCATCGGCGGCCGTCTGTCCAACGAAGAAGGCCTCCATCGTCCTGGGCCTCCTCCCACACATATACGTGCCCACTTTTCAACTCGTCTCTCTCGTTTGCCAGCAACCTGCGTTTGATTAGTGGAAGGACGTTGAGTCGGACGGCCTCCAAGACAACGTGCGCGTCATGAGCGTCGCGGATATCTGGTGCGGAGGTGATGAGTGACGGGGCTCGGGTGAAAGGCTATAACCTACGAAGTGAAGGGTGTGTGACGGAAGGGGACGTCATGGGTGAAATGGCAGAGGGAAGGATCTGACTCTGGGGGGTTACGGAAGTAAAACACCACGGGCTTAAATATCTGAGCGGTATACGGAAGGTAAAGCAGTTTACAACACTCATCCGAGACGAATGGAGCTGACCGAAAACACGCCCACAGTAAATGACAACAGGCTAACCGTGACATCAGCTCGTGGTTCGGTTACACCCAGGCTTCGTTCAATTTTCGATCTACGTGAGGCGGCCTCATTCTTAATACACGCCATCATCTGAATCGTCGCTCACCTTCTAACGTTCCAGAATGCGTTCCGAGTAACTGGCCCAGAGGATCGTTATCGGACCGAAGGAAACGCCAGCTATTCGTGTTAACATGCGTCTGTGTCAAAGGACGAAATGACCCAAGCATCTGTCTACAAAGGCTTATTTGTCGTGATGTTCCTGCAGTGATTAACCTGATTTGGCTTTCCGCCGTGGAAACTCAGATATCGAGGCCCAATGCGATATGAATACGATCAAGGGTCCTGTAGAGGTGCACCACATTCCTGGCTTCTCATCAGCTTTTTCTATTGCTTGACGTTTGTCGCCACTGACGGGAGTTTGGACCGCTCTACTTAGAGGTGGCACCAATTTTGTCGTCAATTGAGGCATCGCAACGGGTTCCAGGTAAATTATCGGCCTTCCGAGGTTCTTCCCCACTCCTGCTGGGCCCCTCCTCCAAGAGCACCTGAACGGGCCTCCGAGTGGAGGGTCAGAGCGGCGACAGGGATCAGTGGCACGCGCAACCTCTTCAACGACGACCGGACCCCGGTGAAGGATCGAACACCGCATNGTCGGGGAATGGGCGTCCACCGGGCTCGGGATGTATCTTTGCGCAGTACGTACGATAGCTCAAGCCTCTCGCGTATCGAAGTTCGAGAAGGCAGACGGGAAAGGCTTCATTGTTGCCACTTTATTTTCGGCAATTCNAGTGTGTAAGTCGAACGACTAGAACACTAGAAGCACAGGTCAAAAGCTAACTATATCTCAGGCCAAGCACCGATAACAGCAACGCGAACTTTTTGGCTTGAGTATCTCCCCGATCTCGGAGAAACGAGAACGGAACACGCTCGCGAGTCGCACTGGTCTGTGCGACCGGTGATATCGACGTCCTCCAGGAGAGGATATGGCGAGGAGATGAANGATTTACGCGGTTCACCANAGCAGAGAGTTACGAGAGAACGCCACTACTACCGCGATAGCCCCGGAGAGGGGGTAATGTTTAGACGCAGATNCATGGAAGGGNTGTATAAGGTATCAACGGAGAAGACGTATCTCCTAATGGTGANTGACGACGCCTTCGGTCCTGGTGCACAGTATTCGCAAAGGTAATAGGCAATAAGGTTATCTCCATCCTGCGTCCTTTGAGTGGGCCTTGAGAGCAGCTACAGTGAAGCCNGTCGATGCTAGGCAGGATAGAGTGCTCCGGANCCGGTGATGTTANAGGCACACGATGTCAGAAAGTCCAAGGCACATTGTCNTATACATAGTAACAGATAGCAGTCTACTATACATGCAGTCCGTGCGGCGAGCNATGATGCATTCGGGGTAGTCATTACAGCAGGGGGTAGAGTGATTGTCCTTTACTTCGCCGTGGGTTGGACCGCATCGGGCTTGAATCTCAGCCTCGCAATGAGCACCGTGTCCCAAGAGCCTCCATAATTGGAGACCTTGCTTTCTTGAATTCTTGGNCGACTCTCATCATTCGTCTCTTCGTAAGACGGGCCGGGCTCCCGAAGAGATTCACTGTCCGTAGTGAATGTGCCCCAAGGTTGACCTGCTTTGGGAGATGCGTAGACATTGAAGTGCGCCTGAGGCAGAGGGGTTAGCAATCTTATCGAGGGAAGGGCNNAAAGGGGCTCGCTTACATGTCCATCCGGATGAGAGTGACTTACGAACAAGCCATAATTAGGTGTTCGGAGGAGGCCAACCACTGCGTGCCAAGTACAATGCGATTAGATGGGGTATCAAGAAAGGAATGGCATCAACTCACCGAAAACAATGTCTTCCCTCTGGAGATTGTGCTCCCGCCCGAAGATTCTCACGATCGTGTCAATGTGAGCCGCGAACCACTTCTTCGGCGCGTCCAGCTTCTCGAAGTACTTGTACTCAGTTGACTCGGTGCAGAGGTGCGCAGCTTTATGCCCAGCCCTCAGGTCCATGGTGTATCTCCTCCTAATTCTGGAGTGGCGTCAGTAACTTACTCAGCTTTGACAGCGAACTCGGGGCTCACGGAATGCTTCCATCGTTGTTCTTCAATGTTGTGCTCCTGCTCATCCACCCAGCAACTGAGTCCAAGCCCTTCTGAAACAGCGTCCTCTCCTGCTTCTGGGAGCCCTCAGTCACCTTCCCGTACCCATGTATCGATGGCAAACCCTTGACTTCCTTGTTGCTGGACTTGTCTGGGGTATAGGCGTTGAAGAGAGTGACGAATTCACCTTTAGGTCTACTGAGGAAGCCAACCGCACCGAGCCGAACGTCCGAAGGGGACCACAACGGCAACACCACTACACAAGGATAATATTAGCGAACCTGATCGAATGTGGCCGGAAAACAACGTACGTGAAGGGTGGAAGTGGTGTGTCAGCAGGAGTCGATATCTCTGCTCATTCTTGATATCCAAGAGCCGCTCATCGGTGGGCGCCAAGCTCTGAACGTCGTCATCCAGGTCCAGCAGGTCAAAGTCGTCCGCCTCGTCTGATTCTTCTTCCCTCCTCCTCGCAGGCCCGAAGTCCTTGTTGTGGGTGAAGATGACAGGTTCAGGCATCTTAACGCTCTCGTTCACGACTGTCTCCTCGTGGTGCGGCGGCTCTCCTGTGAGAACGCATCAGCGGGGTCGGTTTGTAGGCTCAGTAAAGTACTTACTCTTGGAATCCCATTGAAGGATGTCGATAGCTGGCGCCGACCCGCTCGGGCTCATAGGCGGGAGAGGGAACGGCCGCATATCGGGCGATGGGCTTGCTGGTGCTGTATCCTCCATCAACGGAGGGAGAGGTCCCTTCTTCGGCGTTTCGTACCCCTTCCCGAAGCTCTTCTGGAGCAGCTCAAGGTCTCGGGAGATCTTGGAGAACTGAGGTCGATGAGTGGGGTCGCGGTGCCAGCAAAGCTTGAGAATCTCTTGCAGGCTGGGCGTATTGAAGGGGGATTCGTTCAGGGTGGGACGGGCGTTGTCCTCTGTCAAAATAGTCAGATAATGCGCAGGAAAAAGCAATCTTTACGGACTGAGGACTCTCTGACGGATGGCTTCATCCTCGAGCATGATCCCCCATGGAAGCTTGCCGAGGTTGACAATTTCGACGCACGCGATAGCAAATGCGTAGACGTCCGTCTCTTTCGTCATTTCTACCTCTCCTGTGAGGATCTCAGGCGCTTGCCATCGCATCGTACCCTCTACATTGGGCGGGATGAGTGCATTATAAAGTCGGGGATAAGCAGAATGGCTTACGATGAGGTGGGGACTCCCCACTCAGCCTGTACGCCTCCGACTTAATCTCGCTCTGCCCGAAGTCTGTTATGACGCAAGTGTAGTCGTCGTCGACCAAGACGTTCGCCGCCTTCAGATCACCGTGGAGGACCCCCTTGTGGTGCAGGTACACCATTCCCTCTGCAATCTCGTGCATAAAACGGAAGAGGTCCCACTTCCTCCGGACTTCGAAGCCTCCTTCCTGTGTAGCTTGGAGTGGTATAGGGAGGGTGGACTCGCGGGATGGAGTAGGGAGATCGGGATGGCCTTTGAAACCCGGAAGGGGAATGGTGGTAGTGCGATCCTTCCCGTTTCCAGATTTCGCTACACGGCTAGGACTCTTCGACCGGCTCCTCGCCCGCGCCTGAGCCTCGGACAACTCCCCCTCCACCTTCCTCAAGTACTCCACCAGGTTACCATGCTTCATGTATGGGGAAACAAAGAACCACGGCGGGTCGGTAGCGCTACTTGCTCCATAGAGTTCGAGGATATGGGGATGGTGGAGCGTCTTCCAAATCTCGACCTCTCGAATAAAGAGCTTCTTGGTGACTTTAAGCTTGAGGACCTTGATCGCGACCGTCCGGTTGTTCCACGTCCCTTTGTAGACCTTCGAGAAGCCGCCGACTCCTATCTGCTTCTCGCGATTGACCTCATACTTGGTGATAGTCCAGCTTGGAAGGTTGGTGTCCTGACCACGGCTCATCCTCATCAACGCTGAAATCCCCGTCTCGATGAACTCGTAGTCCAGCGTATCTCGGTTCTTCTTGCTTCCACTACCCCCACTCCCACCACTTCCAGTCCCTGCGCTGCCGGATCCACTCGTCGACGAGGAGCTGCTAGAGCTTTCGATGCTGATCATGGTACGACTCCGTTGCAGCACCTTTCCCTTCTTGCCACCCTTCTCTTTGATACTGACTGAGCGCTGGACCTTCCCGACAACGACGCCTGGTGGTAGAACGGTATCATCCACGGGACCCTGTTGCTTCTCAGCGACCCTTTCCAACGCCCTTTGCAGAGTCTTAATAGCCTCAGGCATCTGATCGTCCTTCACCTGGAGGATCTCGAGCATCTCTGCGTCGCTCTTGGCTTGAATGGCGCGGCGCATTAGCTGGCGGATATCGGTGAAGTCGCGGGTGGAATCGAGGGAGTTCTGGTTCTGCTGGAGGTCGGTGAGGGTGGAAATGATATTAGAGGGAGCGACGTCGGAAGAGAGTTCATCATCGACGAGGCCAAGTGCGTTGGCGGTCGTGATGAAACGGGTGGTGGTAACGGTGTCTGTCGACGGCCGGCGTTTCATCGAGCTGGTAGTCTTCACTGTCGTAGGGCTATCAGCGATGCCGCTGCTCGATTGAACTGGTGACTGGGTTTGCGCAGCATAGTCGGCTCTGCTGATGAGCCCTCCCGCAATCATAGCGTTCACCAGAGCCTGTGTCTCCTGTCGTCGCTGTCTCTCCGTCTCTTGTACTTGCTTGAGAATACGAATTTGGATAGAGAGCTGCATAATGAACGCTGTGTTAGCAATCTTTACGCGCAGGAAGCAAAATCGACTAAAGCTTACCCCAAACATGCTCACTGCATCCCGCAAACCTGCGTCGCAGTCGGCAAGGTCCCGCTGGATCTCGTCCCGTTTGAGGTACCTCTTCAGAAATGGGCGCCGAACCTGCTTCTGCATGAAGAGGAGGACCCCAGCGAAGGTTCTATTGATCATTCAACCGCAGGCGCTGGTGACGATTGAAGACTATACGTACTCCTCGAGCTTTGCGATAGGAGCGGCCAATTCTTGCCCAACATGGTCCCCGGCTTCCCGAACCTCTTGTCGAATGGAAATCAGGAGATCCGCGCAACGTTCGGTGAGGCGGAGGCAGCCGTAGACATTGACCTACAACGAGGACATAATCAGCTGCCCGTGTTCCATTCTACCCAGAATCGAAGAACGTACGTCCACTTGCTGCACCGACTCCCAAATCGCAAGCAGGGTTTTCGCCGCCGGAGCTAGTCCCGGGACTGGGGCGAGCTCCAGAAACTCCACTCCGACAGAGAGAAGCTCGAAGCTAACATCCGCAACGTTTCCTAGAACGGATCGGACTGCCAAAGCAACGCGCTACAACGACCAGGAGTGGGGAGAAGAAGCCAAATGAGCTCATAGACTTCTCTCCGATCAACGCTCAAATGGACTGACCTGCTTCGTATGCTCAAGGCCCTCTAGCTGCTGAGCAGGGATTGAGTGTTTTCTCTTCGGCAGGGCGTCTTTCCATGGAAGTGTGCTCTTCTTGTCGCCGAGGTGGTCGCCCCACCAGGATGCGTCGAGGGTAGCTGACGGGGCAGGAGAGGGCTCCCTGGACTTGCCAAGTTTGCTCTGGGGTGCCAACGTACGCCCTCGATTGCCGTTGGTCACGGTTACCTCGCTGTTGACAGATAGAGGAAGAGACCGAGTTGATCCCAAGGGTGTTTCTTGCCCGTTCCCTGTGTCGATGGTTATCGAAGGATTCGAATGCGTGATGACGATGCAACGACGAAGAGCTCTGTCCTCTGGGATGGAACCCAAGCTGTGGAAAGTCATCGTCGTCGTCGTCATCGCCCTCGTCGTCCCCAGCCTCGTCATCGCTCGTGGAAGTTGGTGAGAGAGTTAGATTGTTTGATGGTGATACCCCCGAGCTCTGAGTTGCCGGATTCAGCGGCGACGAAACACGAGGCACAGACGACGATGAGGAGGACTCGGATTGCTGGAGGGGGATCGGACGCTGCCGAGGGCTCAGAGGTGAGCTCTTGGGAGGCGAAGACATGGATTGGGGCTGTGACCGCAGTAACCTTCGCCAAGAAAGGTGCTTCGTTGCCTCGAGGACTGCACCAGGTCGCTATTTGTGGGAAGATGTTGATGGATCGTCAATGGCTCCGTGTGTCTTCTCCACGCAGTAATATTTGGTGTGATATTGGATGTGATTATGAAGACCCGCTGCTGGTGGAGGCGATTGAAGGGCCTGGGGGTGAGAGACAGAGGGAATGTAGGGTCCGTAAGGAAAGCTGTACGGCCATACTTTATACCAGGGATGAGTCGTGGCAGGCGCTCGACGTCCCAGTGGTGCTGTGGTGATTTCTAACGTCGTGAAACCCTAAGATGATTACCTGAGCCCGAGACGTTTGCCACTACCGACAATCTTCTTGAGATTAGATTTGATCAGGGGCAGTGAGCTTGATGGAGTTAGAGAGCCACTTCCATACTTTTGGAGTGGGCGCTTGAGCCTTGAGGGAATTCTGCACCAGGGATGCAAGCGGCAGTGGTAACCTCTACGAGGAGACCATTGTCGCTATAGCCCGATTGCATAGCTTCATTCGATGAGGGCCTTCATTCTTTCCCGAGATCAGAATTTCCCTGAATTCCATGCGTAAGCAAAAACATCTCGGGTAGCCCAGGTGTGTAGTAGGGCGGGACAAAGGGCGTCTCGGGGATCCCTCGGCGACCACAATAATTGCCGCGGCGGGAACGTGGTCTAGCACAATGGCAGCTAAGCTCAATTGGGCTACATGGCTTGTCTACACGGGAAGTGGTGTATGAACACCACCAAATTAAATTCCCACCAAACCCCGACCAACCTTGCAACGCTGCCTTGTTCCCGCCGCAGAAAACGTTTGGGGTAGGAGGGGGAAAAGGATAATATTATGAATCTGGTCTGCGGTCCGATTTTCGAGGCAAACGCGGGAGAACGCTGCGGTCAGTGCAATATGTAACGGGATTGCAGTCATCATTGAGCCGGGAGAAGCTGCGGGTGGTGTAGAGGCCGCTACATGATCTGCAGGAGCGATGCCCCGCATTGATGCTCGAGTCACACATGTGAAGAGGCTTTAGTGCTGAATTCTATCTCTGGCTATCGGAGCCAGAGGCAAAGGTAATTCTCGGAACCGTCTACTGCAGGGGGTGCAGGCATAGGGCGTCGTCGAATACAGACGATGAGTGGGTCTTTCCAGGGTCCCATTCTGGGTTCAGGGGAGGCTTGGAGGCGACTAGACTTCGGAGCCCTCGCTCGTGATAGACGAAGCTAACGCGGTCTCATGTAGGCATTATACGTCATATAGGCTACTTACTGTCTGCTCTTCTCCCCTAGCAAAATCTTTGAACTANGTCCCTACAGCAGTATGACTGAGCTACGAAGCATCGGCAGTAACCGCAAGACGCTGAACTCCGCGTCATAGTCGAAGCGTCCTCGTCATAATTCATGCGTTTCTTCCGGATTGCCTGCTCATGGCGACTCGTTCTTGTGACGCGACGTAGAGTTATGCTCATAGGCGAACAATATACGCATCTATCGCGGGGTGCCTGGCGTCGGAGGGAGCCCCATACCATTACCTTCGACTGACGATGCAGAATTCAATATGTACAGACGTCAGATCCTTGTGCTAAAGTGACGATACACTAGGCGCCTATTTTGAAACATGCCGCAGGTGTAAGGCTGCCGTGTGTGCAGCCTTCGCTAGGTCGGTCCGGAGACGTTGATAAGACCAGCGTATATTCGTCGAGAACAGAGACGAGGGTACGAGAGTACAGGAGGTGAACGTAAGAGAGAAAAAGGCAAGCGTCGAGCATCGAAGAAATGAGATGCTCGAAGCGATCGGTAAATAAGAGCAAATAGTCGAGATAAGATAAAGTCGCGGCGTCGTAAGCCTGACCATGCTTACACCCCTCCCCACTCTAAAGCAGACAGCATCCCCAGCGACCAAACCAGCAGACGTGTAAGCCCCGAGTCGAGATGAGTCGATGTGTACAA
Organism: Coprinellus aureogranulatus; assembly: GCA_027627275.1. Taxonomy (NCBI): domain Eukaryota; kingdom Fungi; phylum Basidiomycota; class Agaricomycetes; order Agaricales; family Psathyrellaceae; genus Coprinellus; species Coprinellus aureogranulatus. The sequence continues at coordinate 140 of JANDKE010000828.1, read as the reverse complement.
ACGACGATACGGTTAGAACTTGATACCAACAGAACGGAAAAAATTAAAACACAAGACATTACTACTTCAGAATAAATCATCATCTGAGTCGCTGTTACCATTCACCATTCCTTCAACTTCTTCTTCGTCTGAGGTATGAG
>JANDKE010000827.1:0-19663 GCA_027627275.1 Coprinellus aureogranulatus | reverse complement strand
TGCTAGTGGAAAAGCTTGCAGAGGAGAAATTTCTCGAAACAATACGTATGCAAGAAATATTGCCAAACAAGAAGTTCCTCAAGGCGTCTGTCTTTGCCATCGAATGGGCGGAGGCCCACCTCAGTTCCCCGAACTCCCATGAGATGGTCCTCGCGGAGTGAAGTCGCTTTGTTGTTTCTTGCATCTTTCGTCTCGAATATCTCGCTATCTTTCGCTATCTCGTTGTCGCAGCGTGCGTCCCTTTGAAGTCTTCCTCTGGTCGACCAACTTGTAATCATACTCCGCCTTTTCCTGACCTTTGCTTTTTTCAACTCAACTCGACTGCGCAACTGCGTAACAAAGCCACTTGTTCCGTTCATTTCCGTTCCTCTCTCATGCCTCCTTCAGCTCACGCCACCATCACGAACAGTATGCTTTCTCTCTTGCATGACTTGTCTCATCCATCCACTCGTTGTTCCCTATGTAACTTATTCCGCTCTCTTGTCCGTTCTTAGGACTCCGTCACTCCTTTATGCTCTCGTTTCGCGTTCTCGTTTTGCCTGTTCTCGCCTTGTTCTCCTTCGCTTATGTTTCTTTCGAACCTATCGTTAATGAATCTCCGGAGATCTCCTGACGCAACATAGGCCCGTCCCACAACAGTCGAATACACACTATGTAGTCGAATTCACGCTATGTAGTCGATAGGTGCCCTTTCCTCGAAGTTATAAATTATTTGACTTTCTCGAATACCAACTGAACGACAACTTGAAGGCGGGGTATGGGGAAAGGTACCGGACTATGACATAAGCACTTACCGGCCAACAAACTCGGGGATTTCACATGCGTTGACCGGCTCTCAGATATCTACTACCGACAGAGCTGGGACCGTAAAGCCTTCCTTGCTTCGCTGACTACCATCTTCTGGCCTCAATGTCGCTCTCATTCAAAGGACACACCGTCGTTGTTACTGGTGCTGGTGGCGGCCTTGGAAAAGCGTACGTCCTCTGTCCAGATCAAACGACGTCAGTGCTGAATTGCCCGTTCCAGTTACTCTCTAGCATTCGCCAAACGAGGAGCCAATGTCGTCGTCAACGATTTCAATGGCGAGGCCGCTCAGAAGGTTGTTGACGAGATTGTCAAGGGTGTGTGCTCTGGCCTGGCACTGGCTGAACTCAATTCGCTAATTTGTATGTTACTTGGGCAGCTGGTGGCAAAGCAGTCGCGAACACCTCCTCAGTGACCGACGGCGAATCCGTTATCAAGACTGCCGTCGACAACTTTGGCACCGTCACCATCCTTATCAACAATGCTGGTATCCTGCGAGACAGAGGGTACGTGTAACATCGCGTCTTCACCCGGGCGTCCGAGTGCCGGACCTTGTCTCGATGCTTCTCTGACTTCGATCTGTCCAGGTTCAAGAACATGTCCGACAAGGAGTGGGACCAAATCACCGAGGTTCATCTGCACGGCGCTTTCGCCTGCACCAAGGCTGCGTGGCCTATTTTCCGCAAGCAGAAGTTTGGCCGGGTCATCAACACCGCTAGCGCTGCTGGGATCTATGGTACGTGCTCGCATGCTCCAAGTAGTGCGGATTATGCAATTGTTGGATAGGAAATTTCGGCCAGGCCAACTACAGCGCCGCAAAGATGGGTCTCATTGGTTTCACAAAGACCCTTGCTCGTGAAGGTGCTAAGTACAACATCAAGTCCACCGCCATCGCCCCAGTACGTCCTATCCGAAAGAGAATACCAGACGCTAAACATCCTAATAGATGGCCGCGTCCGCAATGACTGAGACCATCATGCCTGCCGAGATGCTGAAGCAAATGAGTGTGAGTCTCCTTTTAGGAATCGTTTCATGGATTCCTTGTGCTCATATGATATTGATTGGTTAGCCCGAATACGTTGCCCCCTTCGTACTCGCTCTGTGCCACCCCGACGCTCCCGACGCATCAGGCAAGCTCTTTGAGTTGGGAGCTGGATGGGTCGCCGAGCTCCGCTGGGAACGAAGCGACGGTGCCATCTTCAAGACCGACGCCTCCTTCACTCCTTCAGCGGTCAAGAAGAGGTGGAGTGAAGTCACCGACTTCTCCAAGCCCTATTATCCCAACGCTGTGACCGATGTTGATGCTGTCGTACGCATCCTTGTTCGCTTGATATCTGATTGCATATTCATAGTTTCTGTAGGGCAAACTAGAGACTGCCAAGAAGCTCTCCTCGAACCCCCAGGCCACCCCCGAAGTCCGCTTCGACGGTCAAACCGTTATCATCACTGGTGCAGGAGCTGGTCTTGGTCGCGCGTACGCGCTCATGTATGGCAAGCTTGGCGCGAATGTCGTCGTCAACGACGTCAGCGAGAAAGGCGCTGCAGCAGTAGTAGATGAGGTCACCAAGGCTGGCGGTAAGGCTGCCGCAGCTGTCTGCTCAGCTGAAGAGGGCGAGAAGATTGTCGGGGTTGCTCTGGAGAAGTTCGGCGGTGTTCACATTCTCATCGCCAATGCAGGTATCCTTCGTGACAAGTCCTTCCAGTCTATGACGAAGGCGGAATGGGACGCTGTCATTGCTGTCCATCTCCGTGGCACATACAAGTGTGCTAAGGCTGTTTGGCCTCACTTCCAAAAGCAGAAGTACGGTCGTATCGTCACTACCACCTCACAAGTTGGCATCTGTGAGTTGGATATATCGATTCACAGGCATCGTTGCTGATAGATACTGGCGTAGACGGCAACTTTGGCCAAGCCAACTACTCAACAGCTAAAGCCGGTATCATTGGTCTAACCAAAACGCTTGCAATTGAGGGCAAGAAGTACGGTATCATCGCCAATGTGATTGCTCCGTCTGCTGGTACTGCTATGACCAGCACCATCTGGCCCCAGGAGATGGTTGACGCCTTCAAGCCCGACTACGTCGCCCCTGTCGTTGGCTACCTAAGCTCAAAGGATAACACCCAAACTTCTGGGTGTATCTTTGAGATTTCGGGTGGCTGGGCGGCTCAGACCAGATGGCAGCGCACTGCTGGGCATGGTTTCCCCCATGACAAGGTATACACACCTGAAGATGTTGTGGCGAAGTGGAAGGACATCACAACATTTGACTCGCGTGCAACTCATCCTGTGGGCAGCAACGAGACTATGGAGCATGTCATGGCCAACTTCAATAACCGTGGCGACAACATCAAGGCCAAGTTGTAGTTTATCATCTTGTATTATGACCTCGGTCTGTACCATCTGCATCTTCCTGGATTACCTTGTTTTGAATACCACTTCCATCCTGATATCCAGTTTCCCAGTACTCGTGAGGTCTTCCGGATCCAGCTTGTGGATCGCCCAGTAGAACCAGTACCACGGAGGCGTTCAACATCCTTGCGTGAACTGCATGCGAAGCCAGGCGAATTCCCTACAAGGCGTACCCCGCATCCGTCATTGCGGAGCTTTTCGTGCACGCATTTGCTTGGACCGCGTCGCGAAAGGCACAGCTACGGTATGTTGGCGAGGTATGCCACCAACCTAGGGCACGCCAGACACATTGAGCCTTTTACGGGTGTTGTTGTTCGGTGCTCGCGGTGTGATTATCTTTTGTAGTGTATCCAGTTAAGAGCCATTTATTGTCTCCATGTTAAATAATGCGACAAGGCTACAAGACCCTGCCTTCCACTTGAAAATCGCCGAAGCTCAGCAACGGCCTGCCCACAGCCCTGTAGGATCCAATGGCAATCACCACTGATTGTCTTCTACGTTATAGTCCGCCTTCTTCGCAGCCCACATCTCTGTGGGAGGATTACAAGTAGACTTCAGGCTATGGCTTCTTTAAGCTGTAGACAATGCCTGCGCTGCGCAGCAACGGTGACCAAGCTGCTGTAGATGTAGTGGGCACTGGGCAGTGAATTCGGTGCATTCCTACCCGACGGGGGCCTCGAGGTAGTCTAGGTTCAACCGCCATACTATTGTCATAGTCATGGTAGCATATAGGCGAGAGGTTTATTCGTCCAGCAAGGCACACAATGGAAGGACTGTGGCGGCGGGCGCTTGTGCTGCTGTCTAGTGCTGCTGCGAGTCGATTTCGAGCTACATCGAGCTGATGGAAATTTGGAGTCCGACCACATCGAGCTACCTCGAGCCGGGTTCCCATCAAGCTAGCTCGAGCTACCTAACCGTTTTTGGAAACAGTCGGTCGAGGGTACGCTGAGGGGTTCTTTCCTCTACTACACAGTCAATCAGTCATACCTGGAGCCCTCCTGGGTATCCCGAATAGCTTCTCCAACCTTTTCTGCCCATGAACGGGGACCCAAATGGAATCCGACTGTCGCATTTCAAGGTTCGGCTAGGCCGAGACTAGGTTCAGCGTCAATCGACTCCCAAGGCAGTGGGGAGAGGTAGAGAGCAATGCAAAAGAGCGTAAACCCCACCACCGGCCCTCCACGATGCTGTAAGGCTCTTCCCGTCGTCGCGCATCGAGTTACTGCACCGTACTCTGACGTTCAAGCAGAGAGCGGATGTGCGCCGGATGCTTGACTATTTGGGAAGTGTTCCCATCAAGGTAGCTCGATGTCAGCTCGAGTTGACTCGAGCTTGCCACCAAATTCGGCACCTCGAGCTTGGCTCGGATCGAGGTAGCTCGAAATCGCAGCAGCACTACTGCTGTCCGCAAATGGGGCTGATGGCGACAGGCGGTAGGCACGTGTTGGGGGAGCAGGCCACCGTCACAGCCGTCACCGCGCCAAACGTAATAAATAACAGCGATGATTCTCGTGGATCGTATTCCCCACTGACCCTTTTCTTCTCGCCCCTCCGCAGCTTGACCTCGCCCTGCCTTGCAAGGCTCACCGACCATGTCTTTCGGTTAATAGTCTTCTTCAATTACTCCACATCTTGACTGAAGCTCTGTATAGACACTAGCCACCCTCAGGACGTGAAGAGCCATCATGACTCCGGCAACGCACCCTTCTCACCATCGTCACCTACCCCAATGTACTCGCCTCGCAACATGACCGATGAGCAGAAGGAGGCCCCGTCTGGGCCCTCGCATCCTCGAGTTCATACATCAATCTCGGCNCAATCCACNGCCGTCGCGACGAGTGTCAACCACGGCCCCAAAACGCGTCGTGGAACAAGAGCATCGACATTGTCGCAGCTCAGAGAGAGGACGCAAGAAATNATGAAGCCTGTGACACCAATAGGTGTCGAACCTACTACCTGGCAGAGTATNGTCGCCTTCATCACCTCCTCATGTGCGTTATGGGTTTGCCTTTTCATGTGGACGGGCTTGANTGACTTCAACCGTAACTAGGGTTGAATGTCCTGCTCGTTTTCATCCCAGTTTCTGTGAGCTTCACAGTCCAAAATTTACTATCCCTGCTACCTGCTGACGGTATCTCTGCAGTGGGCNCTTCACTTCGCCTTGGAACACGGCACGACCAAAGATATCGTAGTATTCATCAGTGAGCGCTTATTCTCTTCTTGGCATCATCCAAGCCAAGCCCAACCNTGCTCACGTTATGTCCCAGCTTCCTTTATCGCCATTATTCCCCTCGCCAAGCTCCTTGGCTTTGCAACGGAAGAGCTCTCNCTGCGTGTGGGGCAGGCACTCGCCGGGTTGATGAATGCTACTCTNGTANGCTTGATGCACAGCCTTCTTCGTGACCTCGACCTGACTATCTCCCCAGGGAAATGCTGTAGAACTTATTGTGGCGGTAAGAGCCTATTACGACATTGCCCCGCTATNNGCCTGACTTCATTTAGATTATCGCCCTCGTCAAATGTGAGCTGCGCGTTGTGCAAGCATCTCTGGTAGGCTCNGTCCTGAGCAACCTGCGTAAGGCTTCGTTCGTCCTCCACCCCGTTCTTTCAGCTGAACGGAANCCTAGTCCTNGTTCTCGGAATGTGCTTCTTCGCTGGAGGCATGCGTTTCTCTGAACAGGGATTCGGTGTCTCGGCCACCCAACTCAACTCTTCTTTGCTCACCGTCTCCGTCATCGCCGTCCTNCTCCCCGCTGCGTTCCATTTCTCTGTCCCCAACCTAGATGACCGTACCGAGGCTCTGGATATCCTCGCGGTCTCGCATGGTGTCTCCATCATCCTCCTGGTCATCTACATCGGCTACCTCTTCTTCCAGCTCTTCTCACACGCAAANCTGTACGAGGATACAGGCGACCATATCTTCAAGAGCACTGGTTACCATGCGGATCAGAAGAAGCAAGTCAGGAGGTTTGGTAGGACTATCGGGAATGCAATGAGGTTCAGGAAGGAGAAGGCTGCTAGTGCTNCTGCTGCTGACGGCGAGCCTGCTGAAGGAGATGTGGAAAATAACCGACAGAATGAAGANGAAGGAAGAGGACGAAACTCCCTTCGTCATGATGAACCGCTGGGGTGTCCTTGGGAGCNTTGCTTGTGACCACCGTACTCGTCGCNGTTACNGCAGAATTCCTCGTCGACTCAATNGACGGAATCACAAGTACTGGCGCGATAAGCAAGGAGTTCGTCGGCATGATCCTCCTGCCTATCGTTGGCAACGCAGCAGAGCACCTCACAGCCGTGAGTGTCTCCGTCAAGGACAAGTTGACCCTGTCTATCGGAGTCGCTGTAGGTTCCAGTATAGTGAGCCGATCTTTCTTTCTTCCTTCATCGACGACCGACTTAATTTCTTTTGAAGCAAATCGCACTCTTCGTGATCCCTGTCGTTGTCACCATTGGTTGGATTATTGGAAAGCCTCTGACCCTGCTGTTCGACCCCTACGAGTCTGTCGCGCTCTTCCTGTCTGTCATGACGGTGAACTATGTGGTGCAAGACGGCAAGTCGAACTGGCTTGAAGGCTTCATCCTCATGATGCTCTACGTCATCCTCGCTGTGACCTTTTGGTATTACCCTGGCTCAGACCCCTCGGACGTACTCGCCCAGTGCACGTAGCGCTTCAGGTTTTGGCTCTTGATATCATGCTTCATTTCCTGCTTCAATATTCAATTCTGACAGCAAACGGGAATACCTCTCTCTTCTAGTGTATACCTACCGTTTAATTGACTGCCACCAAGATGGACCCCATATATCATATTACCCACCCATTCCTTGACTTATTTCTCGTTGTTAGTCCTCATGATTTACGTTACGATCCGATGTCTCCTATCTACCCACCGATTGCCTTATATTGTTAGATAGCGACACTCGACATGTCTCCTATAGCTTGGCTTTGACGCTATCGTCTACCAGGGTGACTGCAGCAGCGGCCAGCGCAACTGCATTTCTCTCCTTCACTTTGACACCTGTATGGCAAAACGAATGTGAATCAACAATCTTCTCCAGGTGTACTCCAGTGAGCAACTCACGGAAGACGACCTTGTTGCCTTCCTTCCACATTTCGGTGACGATCGTCTCGCCTGGGTACACAACTCCTGCGAACCTGTTTCCACATCAGCGCCAATCCTTCAACTCTCGTTGCGTCTTTCAGAGAAGATTGAGGACCCACCGAACTTTGATATCCTTGTACGGCCCGTACGTCTTCAAGACATGCTTCGCAGAAATACCCATGGAGCAGAGCCCATGGAGAATAGGCTTGTCGAAGCCGCCAATCGCNGCGAATTCGGGTTGGATCTAGAATCGGGACAAACAAGTTCAGTACTCTGGAACTGCTATGCATCATCCGATACGATATACGGATAGCGAGTATCGGAAGGTCACGTACGTGAAGTGGATTGTAGTCTCCGCTCAACCTAATAGACAACGAAGAAGGCTGTCAGGGAAACAGAAACAATGGGANGCGATGATGCCAGACTCCGAAGTTATACCTGTAAAGCGCCGCCTGAGTCTCGGCGGTCTTTTCTTCCATGACAGCGTCAGGCTTGCGTTTGGGAGGCTCGTTGGCAGCAGATGCGGCACCGCGGTCTAGTGGTCAAGGACGGGGTTCGAGAGCGTCAGCCTTCGTAAATTNNAAACTATCGAGCAAACCCCGGCCGAATGGCGGGTACGGNGGGGGATGTGCATGCTTACCTTTCCCTTGCCGTCTTCCGCCAAAACCACCCGCACCTCGGATGAAGACGGTGGACTGGTTCTCAAAAATCAGNTTACCAGAATGCTTGTCCTTCGTCTCGACGATGGTGGTTATGGCGGCTGCTTTACCCTTGTCCAAGGCCTCGAGGATCCTATAGTGCATCGGCGGAGAAGGACAGTCGTTTGAGAAACAGTGAATGAATATACGCATAGCAGAATTACCTAGCCTCGTTAACAAGTGATCCTGACTCCGGGATGGGGCCATGGATCTTCAGGTACTGCTCACCATGTAGGAGCTTGGCCTACCAGCCNTACGTGAGGTCAGCCTTCACGGACACCCGCAGTGNACATTTAAGCGGCAAGTNAACGCACAGGGTTGTAGTTTGGCAACCAGTCCATTGACAGGCCGGTACTGCATGGGAACTGGGGGATGACCCCGAAGGTTGGCAGTGCNCCNAAGTCTTCGTGGCCTTCNAANGTCCATTGAAGTTCCTTCTCCGTGGCTCCGANACCAAGATTGTAGAGAATNACATCTCGCTGNTATNCATGCATGGATAAGGGTGGGCCAATTCAAGTCATTGCANGTATTAGCGCGTCATGACACAAGGGATAAGACGAATTGAACAGACCTGTGTGTAGTTGTATTCAACGGGAGCCTCAACGTGCCTCTTGGCCTCGGCGACAATTTTGGGCAGTCTTCTGGGTCAGCGAAGGCGTCGGGATCCTTGAAGTCCACCATGGCGTGCAGGGTGGCAGAGGGAGAGGAGCAGAAGCAAGTACGAGAGTCGATGGAGAAGCGGTAGATATTCGCCTGAGTGCGGGGAAATCACATGCGTGCGGCCTGATTAAACGGTTTCAATAAACGCGCTCGCGTATCCCGGACGGATGCACGCAAGATACAAGGAAATATGTCGTGGCAGTCGAGCATATTTCTATGGAGGATCTAGAGGGGAAGGTTCAATAGGTAAAAATTGAGGCTTCTGCCTGCAGCTCGCGGTCGTCGAGAGCGCGAGTACGCCTATGGTAACAATGCATGTGCTATCGTCCAGGGGGAGGCACAGTGGTTCAAGAAGTCGAATCTATATGTAGGTCACGCTATGAGCAAAGGTTGACCAAGCCTAAGAGCAGCAGGTGAAGATGGAGTTACGAAAGAGGGTACAAGAATGGAGCCGGGGCCATGAAACAGATGGAGTCAGTAGTGCGAGCGAGCAACAGTAGATGTGGAGGAGTGACCAAGATGCAAATATCAAGCAAACCATGTAAAGATACGAATGTGGTGGAAAGCAGGCAGATATGTAAGAGCCCGAGCGTGTTGGATGCAAGAATGAGAGTAGGAGGGTACCGGTAGATAACTAGCATTATAAATAATAAAATCAAAGGAGTGTGTGTATCGTGCATGCGCACGTATGAGGTACTACTACGTGTTAGAGCGAGTGTATCAGAGCGTACAAGTATAGTGAAAGAGAGAAGGGTCCAGCTCACGTAGACCTCATCGACAAAACCTCAGCATCCTCCGCCTCTGGTGTCACCGTTACCGAAGGTAATGGCTGCTGCACCTGACTCACGCCGGTTGGCAACACAGGATGAATCGTTGGCGTAGACCCTGCGCTCCTACTCCCCTTCCCTCCACTAGCCTTCATTTCCGTCGCAATCTTCCTGATCTTCTCCTTCTCCGCCTCCATATGTTCCCTCAACATCCCATCCAACTTCAGCACTTCCTCACTCTTCACGCTCGCCGCCGTCGTGCCCACACTCGAAACCGTACCCGCAAACGACGGCGCCCCGGATCTATGCTCAACCGCGTCTCCTCGCTCGCCCGTGCCGTTGTTCCAGGCGTCAAGCTACCGCTTCCNCCCATCGGTCCACCACCCAGACCTCCCGCCACCAGCCCNGCGCCCACAATTCCGCTTGCCAAGGAGCTTGCACTCGAATTCGAGTGCNNTGAGCTCGCACTNGTACCTGGGCGCTTGAGTCTGTAGAAGTCCAAAGTATTCTCGCCGTCGCTCTTTGACCGGTCGGCAAAGAACATGCCTCGCTGCTTCGGATCGTTTCCAATGGGTCGCCTAGTCTTCAGGTTCGCNTTTGAGCCTACACCTCCACTACCCACGGGCACAGGCAAAGGTAGCGGAAGTGGTGGGGGTGAACGGCTANTGCTGACTGCTGGTACAGAATGGACAGAANTNTTTGTGAACTTCATACCCAGAGGCGATCGCGGAACGGGTGCCGACGCTGTTGAGTCCACTCTTAATCTTGGTCCAGAGCTACGGAAAGACGGCGGTGGATGCGCCCTCGATCTCGCCTGCATCTCATTGACTCGATCACTTTCATCCTCGCTCTCCTCGTCTGACGATTCGAGTGCGTCGAAAGCGTTGGGCTGGGTCTCTACCGAAGTCAAAGAACGCTGTTGGGGAAGGTTGTGCAGGGTCGAGAGGACCGGTTCGGCGTGGAATGTCAAGGGTCAGTCCATGAGTATGTATAGTTCTTGAGGGCTTTGAGGAAGGTCAGAGAAAGGCATGGGTGGAGTGGTTGGCTCCGGCTCGGTGAATTCAATGGTTTGTGCCTCTTCCTCCGGCTCCGGCTCTGTAGTGGACGTGGAGGCTACACTCTCTTTGCGGAGGTTGAATGGCCTCGGTTGTTGAGAATTAGGGAACCTTGAAAACACATCTCGGGAGAGGGAGGGGAATGACAGGCCTTGTGCAGCATGGGAAAAGGTGGATGGAGCATGACCTCGGCCGCGGTTGGGAGGGGCAGGCAAGGAGGGGAAGTGAGCCAGACTGGATGATACGCGTGGGGGCGGGGACATCGTCTCGTCTCGTCGGGTCACAGGCGCACTATGGAGCGTATCCTCCTGCTGATGGAGGCTCAGTGGTGACGGGCTGCGCAGAGAGGATGCAGATGTCTGCCATCCAGGTCTATTCAACGCGTCCTGGAAGGCACTTGTCGTTGGGCTCGCGCTTGACTGCGAGTATTCCGACTGAGACATTGATGGCCTGCCCATTACTGCGGACAATGCCAAACTTCTCCTTGGAACGGTACCGTCCTCGTACATGATCTCATCGTCTGAGTAGATAGACGGCGGAACTGAGCGCACGCTGTGCGAATCGCGAACCGTATCGAACGACATTGTTGTCCTGGCCGATACGTTCATCGAACTCGGCCCTGACTCGAGTTGAAGAGGCTCGGGATAAACGCGCGGATGCACTGAACTTGGAAGGGCAGGCTGTGGATGAATGCGTCGGGTAATCGGCTCAATGTCGACAAGCATGGGCGACGAATGCACACGTCGAATGACGCTAGATGAGCGGGAGCTTTCTCGACCCTGCTCTCCGTCCCGATCAGGAGAACTTTCGGACCGAGGTTGTACCTGAGAGGGAAGGTCGGTTTGGGACGTCGACTGGAGGATGGCAGTAGGAGCGAAGGGCTGGCGCCTTGGTGGCGGAGATAGAGGTATCAGAGGACTTGAAGGAGTGTCGACGCGTGGAGGAATGTAGCTTGAATCTCGCGATTCCAAGGAGATCGAGCGTTCGGGTGCGGCAAGTGAATCGGCCGTCGCTAGTCGCTTCCCTCCAGCCTTTGCCCGAGGAACATGTGGGCCATGGGGGGAGGAAGGCGAAGATGGGGGCGGACTTGAAGGTGCTTTGGACTCTTTCCCGTTGTCCGTAGGCTTCGAGTCGCCTTTGGACGTTGAACGGCGATGTATTGAGGGAAGCGCAGGCAGTGGCTGCACGAGCTCAACGATGTCAGGATCTTCGAACACCCCACCACGCCTATTCCTAGCATTTGGACTAGGAGCGGCGCTCTTTGCTCGCCTTCTCCTTGGCGCGGGACTATCAACAGGAGTGGACGCGCCTAACACCTTGCTCTGGCTGAAAGATGAGAGGTTTCCTTCAAAGGACGACATGTTCCTCAGTCCAGCAGCCATGGATAATGACATGGATATGTCGGGCGTATGATTTGGCGTGGAGTCGTAACTCTGCTGGACAGCTTGGTGCAGAATCAACTTGCGCCAACCACTCTCAGCCTCATCCATTGCTCCTCCAAACAGACTCGTGTTGAAACTTGACATCCTGGTGAGATGTGGGCTGTTGGGAGGTGGTAGTCGTTCCGCTAGGACGTCAGCGCCAAGGGACTCCTGCACCCCGAGGCCGTGCAAGGCGGATGCCTGTACTGCGAAAGGATACGACGCAGAAGGAAGGGGGATGTCTACTGCGTCTGTAGGATCAATAACGTCTGTTGGATCGAAGGTATCTTGAACTGGAGGTCGATGGTGATGGGCAGATGGCTGTTGGACGCCCTTCGACTTCAAGTCTTGCTCAGCTTGCTTCGCTGCCACCGCAATGTCCACCATTTTCTCCCTCACCACCATAACCCTCCCTCGGGACGCAGGCCTCGACAAAGTCCTAGGTGGTAACCCTGGAGATTTGCCCTGTCCGGATGGATGTGGATGACCGCGAGTAGTCGCAGTTATTGAGTCCGACGTCGCTCGAAGCATTGGGGGTGGTGTGTCCAGATGAGGCGACCCCGTGGGTGTGGTGGGTTTAGACCTCGACTTGGCGCCTCTGAACAGATCCAGGAAACCGCCGGTGGGTGTTGAAGGTTTGGACGGCTTTTTAGAAGGAAGGGAGGACGGGGCGAAGTCCGACGGCGAAGGTTTTGAGTGAGCTGGAGGAAGGAAGTAGTTGTTCCGCACAAGAAGCTGCAACCGATACGCTACGTCGTCACCATCGAACTCCTGTGCATTTATCATCTCGCTCTTGAATCCTTCAAGGTGACCGTGCTGAATATGGTTGATATCGCCTTCGGAATAGCTCATAGACCGAGGACTTGAGGGACCGGGCGACTCTGGTGAGGTACCTGAAGACTGGCGGTTGGAAGAGTAGTTTGTAGATAAGGGGTACAGAGACGAAGAAGTTGTGCCAGAAAGGTGCGTCGATACGGAGTCGCGGATGTTAGGGAGGGTTGGATCACGCGAGAACGCTGAAGGCGGAGGATTGTAGCGAGCATGGTGCGTCAGTGCTGGGAGAGTCTTTGAGTGTGAAGGGTTGCGAGGGGGAGGGGACTGGGTGCTAGGTGGAGGTGAATTCGAAGCCAACTGAAGAGACTCGGCGAACGTGGCTTTTGTGGGCTGGTTAAGTTAGAGTTAGTTCGTGAATAGGAAACACTCCAGTCGCACTACACACCGTCTTCCCGTCCCGCATCTCAGGAGAGCCCTGTGTCTCTACAAACGTCGTCTCCGCCCCGCCAAGGTCGCTGTTGTGTGTCGTAGGCGTTCCCGAGCTCTGCGACTCTTGTTCGGGCCCGTCCAGCTGGTTTCGAGGCTGGGGTGAAGGGATAGCTGGCTTCTTCTCTGCCAAGTTGCCTTCGCCTTCGAGCTCGGGGAACTCAATAGGCGACGGTTCCTGCACAAGTTGCTTGTCCAGGAGAGGCAAGTCTGGCACTTCGCAGTCCGGCCGCGTTAAGGGCGCCGTAGAGACTCCTGTCACTGTTCTGGAGCGCGGCCGAATACGCGGTTTGCGAGAGAGGGAGACCCCGCTGGCGGTGCTGTGGGTGCTGGAGGCGACGCTCCTTATTGAAGGTGGCCGCTCGACGCTGTGGATGCTGGCATTATCGCGTGCGGGGAGCATCGCTGGCGACGCCAGTGGTGACGGGGCCGTCCAGCAAACCTCAAACGGTCGCCTTCCTACACACTCCCTTTGTCCCTCCCCCCCTTGTGTGCTTTGTTGTACTATATACTTATCTCCTTCTCCTTGTTTCCTCGTTGCACGGTGTCTTGTCTACCAGCTCTCTCCCTTGTAGATGTTACCCCTTCGACCTCCCACACATACCCTTCGGCGAGGATGATTAAAGTGGGACGATGTACCCCGGATATACACGATCGGGTTTCTTTTGTTTTTTGTTCTCCAGCTGGTTGTCTCGCTTTTTCTCTTCGCCCTTTTCGGAGCTGTCTTTTTTGCACTCACGGAATTAATGGAAGCAGGAGGGACGGAACGGGAACCCGATGAGGTGCAGATCGGCGGAGGGTCCATTGTCTATCGTGGCGTTTGTCTCGGGGTTCTAGGTCTGCGAGTTCATCGTTGTAACGTCCCGCTGTTCTCCTCTGCTCAGTTATACCATTAACGAGGCTTTTGTTTGTATTTTTAGAGATCGTTTATTCGAGAGAATATACTGTGCTACTACAGGACGGTGCTACTAAGTACGGTGCTACGGCAAGTCCGGGAGACGGTAAGAGCAAGAGAGCGGGAGGTAATGATGTCCGTATGCGTGCCAAAGCCCGAACGGGAATGGAAGAGAAGAGAGGGATCGGCGGCGCACCTAATGTGGCCACGGGACACCCTTGTCCATGGTATGTATGGTAAGATGGGGATATATAATGAGCAAGTGGAACGGAACAAGGAGCGACTGGGGTGAGGAAGGGAGCGGCGGGGATAAGGATGAGGTTTTTGGACCCTGGAATCCTGACAACAGCGATCGGGGAAACGTAGACCCGAATCTGGCAACACTAGCGTGGAAGGAAATGTCCAGGTGAATATCGCGCACGAAGGGCAGAGAAGGAGGGAAAATGTCAAAGCAAGTGAGTACGAGTGGAAGTCTATCTACGATACAGAGCGAAGCTAATATACAAATGGGTGAATGGCAGGAAAATGCGGTACACTACGATGGGGAAGATGGGGTGTCCTTGGCGGAATAGATATCAGCAATAAGGATATAGGAAAGGAAGGGGTGTCCGGAGGAAAAGAGACGAGAGGAAGCGATAGAAGAACTCACAAAAGGGGACGAGGGAGAAGAGAGTGTAGTCGACGGGAAAAGAAAGGAATAGCTGGACGCTAGACGGTCCGTAAGGGAAAGAGCAAGAGCCGAACGAACGTAAGGTAAGGGAACTGGGGAAAGAGATACGGACGGAGAAATCTCAGAACGAGGTGACGTACTCCGGTTCTCTATCCATGAGGAACACCTCATCAGGCGCAATCTCAGCAGGTCGTATCAGGTATTCGCCTGGCACAACGGTGACCCCAGAAGGAGGCATCGGAGGATGGAACTTCCCGAAGCTGTCGTAGAGTTGAAGACCACTCCCACTTGGGTTATGCTGGGGAATTTCGCCCCCTCCGAGACTGTGCTGGCTGCTCGTCCGCATTATTGGCATGCCTCCGATAGCATGCGCTGACTGGTACATCGTTCCCGGACCTCCCCATTGCACGTCGCCGTTAGGCAACTGCTGGTCGTGAGAGGGTGGCCGGGGATGACCTCCTGCGACGGCGTCGAGGTACTTCTGCTGCCCTGAACCGAGGACTGGAGACTGCATCGATGCGTCGGAGGTGAAGCTGGCGTGGAGTGGGAGGTTGAGGGGGTCGATGTACTGCGTAGGCTGAGGCGCCAGGATCGGACTTTCACCATTCCAGTTGATGAGCGAGGAACTGGTGGAGTCGGGGATGGACATGCATTCGGAGAGAGCAGGCGTGGCGAGGTTGAGCGAGTCGAAAGACTGCGAATGTTGGAGAGGGTGGATGGGTTGGTGGAACGCCTGATGGAAGAGGAAATGGTAAGCAGTGCTTTCTTCGCTCGTCATTACAACGGTGACTCACGTTAACGTTGGAGGGATGCATCCTAGCGTCGAAGGAGTTTTGAATGGGTTGCAGGGAGAGAGGCAGCCAGTCGCCAGGTCGGGTGGAAGGAAGGACGGGAACGGAAGTCGCCTTGCGGATCGTGTTATCAAGATACAAGGGACCACAACCTCGCCGAACCACAGTCATCGACGGATCGAACGAAGGAGAGCGCGATACCGTCACTCGATCGACGATAGCAGGAGCAGGCATAGAGCGGGTGACGACGTGGGTGGCCATCGAGGAGCGACTCTGGCGTTTCCGCGCTGTCGCACTCTTCTTCGGACGATACCTGTAGTCGGGGTACTTCCTTGCATGGTCGTTGCGCTCGAGATTGGCCTGCTCGCGCCAGTACGCCCGCTCCTCGCTTGAGAGGGCACGCCATGCCTCTGCAGCGAGCTTGGAGAGGGTCTTCTCAGCCTCCTGGCCCGGAGCACGGCGATTGCGCTTGCCACCGTTATCTTTGGTATGCTTCCGGACGTAGTCGCAGCGGAAGAGGATGAACTCGTTTCGAGGACGGGCAACCCAGTTAGGATCACCCTTTTTACCAGTGCCATTTGGCTTGTCGGCCTGGTCGTCGGAAAGAGCGGACACGCTAGAAGCAGGAGAGGAGGGTTCCATGGGGGCAGAGTTGTCGGACATGTGGAAAGCGGGGAGCTGGTGCGTCGGAGGCTGGGCAGGGATGTCGACCTCAACGTAGCACTCATTGGCAGGGGGTTCCCATCCGAATATGCGCGAGAGGGTGGGCGGCATTTGCATCATCTTGGCGATGGGGGTGTCGGAAGGAGGGTGGGTGGAAGGAGGGAAAGGTGTCGCGGCGAGGCGGGAAGTAGGGAAGGGAAGGGAGATACTTGGAATTCCGTCTCCCATGCACGCGCCCTCCCTTTTCAACGCTTACCCTCGTGCGCCTCTACGGCTATTTGGCTGTGATTATCTGGCTCTCCATTGGAGTACTGGAGAGTCTGTGCTTGGGGATCTCAGATGAATGTGCCCGATTTGGGTGTCGAGGACGCTGCGTCCATTCATAGTGCCCGCTTGGGACTAGTTCTCAACGTCACCAGATGAGTTCCTCTCCAACAGAGAAATCATGTGGGGAATTCGCGAGGAGATTCCAATGGAGGCCTTCGCAGAGAGCATGGGTGAGAATGGGCCGGCGGAGGGAGGGTTATGCGTGAGGAGTACCAGGTGGTACTACCTAGGTACCTGAGGAGTGATGGGAATGGTGATCGAGAGCACGCCCAGACCGCGCGTCTGCGACCAGATTTGCTTCCGGGAGGACGAATGGACCCTCTTTCATGTGCCCATCGCATCCAACATACAACCTCGCATGAACTGAGGAGGGTCCTGCGACCGCCGCCGAAGCCCGATCTCTCTGGGGGTATCGAAGGTACGTACCGAACTTGCATCATCTCCTCCAGGATCATCAACATAGTGCGTTCTCTACAGCAAGTGGATTTCCTGCGCAAGTGACATTTATGCTCTCGCATGCCGAGGTCTCTCTGACGATACGACCAGAAATTTGTCCGTCGATGAAGTTCGCCTCAGCGCGTGCCGAAGAAGGAATGTATGTCCATGAATGGAGGTTGGGGGGCCCGCAGGAAATGAATTTGCCCATGCATGGTCCCCGGAATGGACTTCCAGTTATCCAAGGTCCGGTGGATATGGGCGTGTGCGTAGGAAGGAACGGATTACCCCGCGGGCTAGGCGGAAGCAGGCCACATTCTCGCTGATTAGATCTGACGACTCGGGATGCCATAGAAATTGGGTTGGACGCGACATGGTAATATCTGTGCTTCTCTCCGGCATTTCCGACTGTTTTCTAGAAGAGCGAAGGAGATATTGCGAAATACGGGCCTGGGCCGCCTGACTCAAATATAAAGAGTATCGAAGTGACCCAGAGCGGCTAGCTTGTACGGGCATTTGGAAAGGGAAAGCCCGAGAGCGGGAATCATCTTATCAATGAATTTCAATTTGAATGTATTGAACATACTTCATAATGCTCATTGTCTCGTAGAAGAAACCACAGCGATGGCATGTCCAAGCACCCTAAGTATCGCAACGCTCCAGAGCTTTACTTCAAAGCTGAACGAGCTTGTAGGCCCAAATCCTGACGCCTTTTCCCCACAGCCCCGCGCGCTCCATGTGGGGCTATGTTCGAAACGGAATCATTGAATATGATGCAGTTGCCTCTTCTGGTAGGCGTAGCGGTCGAAGCGGCCTTAACGATTCTGCGATCTTTCCTTGCCAGCAACCTCCATCTCCTCCGAACTGAACATCCTGTCAAGGTCGATCTCCGGCCCTGGACAAGGGCCCCGGAAGACCACCAAAACTCTACGACGTTCGTCCGCCCCATCTACCGGTTCTCTAAACGCCACTCGAGCGCTCTGACACCTGGAACGGAGTTGTGCGCCATTCAATTCCCGGCGTTACGGCAAACTCGACCCCGGATATTAGTGAAGCAAGAGGAGCGAGCAAGCCTCAATGGCTATTCTCGTACCGCACGAGGCGCTGGTAGGCAGAGACATTCCTAAACTCAACGGATCGTCTGGCGGTGAGGGTACTTTGCAGCCTAGAATGACATCATCCTCAACGGAACTTTGCAGCCTTCATTGCAGTGGTCGTCGTACTGGTGCTGATCATTATCGTCGCATGCACAGCTGTGGCCTACCTCATCCTCGAATCTCGACAGGATGGAAGACATTCCCACCGGCAGTACCAACCCAGTCCCCGTGGGCTGGAAGCGCGGAACGCAACCACGAACAAACCCACATCTAGGTCATTCCTCGACCGACTCATGTCGAAGCATAAACGCAAGACTTCCACCCCGGCAGAAGACCAGAAACCACGGCGGAGTGGGCAGGGATGGGTTCAAGCCACCCAAGACGACGGAGATGATGATGAAATAACCTCTGCGAAGCGACGCGCCGGGCATGCCGCCCAAATGTCGGAAGTGCTCGACACCTCCCGTCCACCCTCTGCCCTACCATCCGTCAATGCATCCCCTACCAGTACACAACGCCCTCTCCCCTCGGGCAATCGACCCCGTGTGTCAAGTATGCTGTCTGACACGTCGATGAGCATCGCCTCGTACAGAGAGGGTACGAATCTTCGATATCAAGAACCATTTGCACCTGTCCCACAGCGATCAATGTCGACTTTCACAACACAGCTTGCACCGTCCATGTTCTCTTCCCCCTCGTCAACCCCTCCGCCAAGCATTACTCGCGCCATGAGCGGCTCTCCGGAGCAGTTATCGGGGGATGAGTCCCTTCAACCCGCAGGGCTGGTATACCCGAACGGGAGAGGACGACCGTTCACGACACACTCAGGAACATCCATGTTGACGTTCGAGGGAGGGACCAAGTTTATGGAAGAATTATAACTCACGTTTGTCAGGGACATTTATCCTTATCGCGCGGTATTGAGGCTTGATGATTCTTCTGCTGCTTTGTGTTTCCGTCTTCCTAGTACTTATCCCGTGACGACTCTTGACGCTTGCTTTCTTTCATCGATACCAAAATCTGTACCATAGTGTAAGTTACCCAGGATCTCGAATACCCCAAGGCGTCGGGATTTCGACTCGGAATATTTGTGAAGTGTGCCGTCCAACAACACCTCCTGCAGTTCACTGGCACTGGGACTCGGAGGGAGTCCGACGAAACTCCAGGTTTCTGTTGTGCACGTATCACGTTGGGTGCCCACATATCGCTTCGCAAGATCAATGCGGGTGCCACCTTCGCGCAGACTTACAGCAGAGACTGAGAAGCATTGTCCCACTCGTTCTCTCACCGTTACATTCGAGCGACATGGTAGCCGCAATGCAACAGATCTGCAGTCAGGGATAGGAACCGAATTCTCGATCATACGACGTTCTGGTGAGTACACGGCTGCGTCCTACTGCTGGCCTACCTTGAGAATCGAGAGCGCTTCCGAGAAACGCTGACAAGCCCACCCGCGCTAATCTCTACAACCGTAGAAACTGGATAGAAAAACTCGCGGGGGGGCAGCTGGCCAGCGGCATCGGCATCGGCCTGTGAAAGACCGTGACTATTGCAATCAATGAATAAGAAAACTCATCTGAGGCGGTGAGTTAGAAGTACTTACGCGTTC
>JANDKE010000826.1:0-19689 GCA_027627275.1 Coprinellus aureogranulatus | reverse complement strand
GCGGAGAAGGAGGAAGAGCACCGGAAGAGCCCGTTCCGTGCCTCGTCAAGCCCAAGCCCAAGGCGAGGAAATCTGGCATCCCGCACCGACCCAGACGAAACCCGCGGCTCCCTCTCGCCCAAGTGGTCCTCCCCAACCTCCCGCTGCCTCTAAGCCCGTTGCTTCATGTCCTGAGAACCCGGTTCCCGCTCATCTTGAAAACCCGGTTCCTCCCCGTCCCGAGACCCAGGTTCCTTCACGTCTCGAGAACCAGGTTTCTTCTCGACCTGAGAACCCGGTTCCTGCAGTTCCCTCCAACCCGGCTCAAAACAACTCAACGCCGGTTGCTGCCACTGCCGAGGCGGTTAGCAAGGTCAACCAGCTTGCGAGTCGGGTCTCCACCATCACCTTCGGGATGGGTACCGCTGGACGCGTCCTCGACGATCTCAAGGAAACCAGCGACCACCTGCTGGAAGGTTTTGAAGCCATGGACGCGTTGACAAAGCACCAGCTCGGTCGCCTTGAACGCAGCGCCGACGCCCTCGAGAAGTTCCAAAAGGAGATGGCAGATGGTGAGCTCGACCGGGATGTTTTTCTCCAGTTCATCACCGACCACATGACGCGCGTCGACAAGATGGTCGAATCGGTCACTAGCGCTCAAGTCTTGCACAGCGGCGCCATCGAGGTTGTGAAGAAATCGAGCGTCCTGGTTGTGGACATTGTCAACCGGTTCGCAACGTCCATGGGCCGCCCGGATGCTGCCGCGGGTTCTTCCTCGTCCTAGGTTGCAGATGCGGGCTTCTTTTTTTTCATTTATCTATTTGGCACTCGTAGACACACGTACCCCCAACCTCTCTTACGTCACACACAGCTTACGTACTCAGTTATCTTATCTCTCCGCTGTAGTGTGACTAGTAATAAATTTTTCTTGCTGGTCTTGTCTTCAAACTGCAGCCCGCGCTGTGACGGGTGACGGGGCTGTCACATTGCCTTTTTGGGATGGCACACGTGGCTCTTCGTATATAGCCAGTGTCGGTCAAAAATTGGGTAAGCATGGCTCCCACCAATCGTGCCCCCGAAGACGTCTCTGCGTTGACCCCAGTCAAATGGCGAGAACTATACCTCATCTCACTCGCCCGCCTTGTTTGCGCTTGTAGGGAATTCGCTGAACGTTTAGCCGATAAGCCTAGGACCCAGCCGATGACCTACCTACACAAGCGCGCCTTCCTGGACGCTCTCGTTGAAGAGTTGGTAAGTTGACGGTACCCGGGTTGCGTTCCTACCTGCTTAACCGGGGTTTCCAGGGTTGGACAGAAACATTTTACCAAATCGCGACTGCACACAACGCAACCGCGCTCATACACAGCCCTCAAACGCTCCGCGCCATCGCGAATATCATCACTCACGACCACCTCTCCGTTGACCGAATGTCGTATCGGACGGCTGTGGAGCAGGCCGAGAAACAGGCCTTTGGCAAGTTCCACTTTGAAGCCAAAGTCTGGTGGAAGTCGGTTCCGCCTACGGGTTGTGGCATATCCACCGTTGCGGACATGCTCTCTGCATTGGAACACGATTACCGGGTTATGAAACCGCTGATCGACCATGACAAGAGAAATGCGGAGGCCAACGGTAAATGGAAGTCGGTTTACAATTGGGACGTCGAGGCGGCAGACGAAGACTTGGTGCACCGAGTTCGGTATGAACTAGGTTGCGGCAGGTTCTTGGCAGAGCTGTCGTTGGTGGGGGCGGAGCAGATGATGGCGGATGTGGCAGACAAGAGGGAGAAAATGGTCAAGGAGGTTCAGGAGGCCGGTTCTCGCGTGGTCAACAAAGAGCAGTATGCTTTGCTCCGTGCCATTCACCGGGGCGAAATGGACAAGGAGCTCGACGACGCCTTTGCTGCGATGCGGAAGTAGTGTATCAGTAACCAGGTTTTGGACAATGGACCCGCAATAATCAATCCCTGCCATTCGTGTCTTTCTCCTGTTTGTGTCAATTTGGGTATTGCCATTTTCGGAAGTACGCCATGCCTATATAAAGTGCCAGGTAGGGTAAACATTGTATACAGAGACAGATATGGCATGCCTTCCCTCTCCCATTTGTGAACGGCTCACCCAAGAAGAATGGCATGAATGTTACTACTATATGGCAAGCCGGACGTTGAATGCGTCGGAGTGGGTGGCCACGCTGGTTCGGGGGAGCGCAGCATGGCGCCGAACCCGGGGTCGAATTCTCGAGAAGCTGTTTGAAGAAGTGGTCCGCCTGTTCTAACTTTCAGCTGCGATGCGCTATGCACACTAACCTCCTTTTCATCATAGGCATGGGCCAACACAATTGCTGCTATTGCAGAAACCCAGACGCAAATCAACGCGACTCTGGTCATAAAGGCGTTCACCCGGTTGGTCACCACAAAAGACTTGGACGATGCCGACAGCCGCGAAATGTATCAAGCCCTCTTCAGCTGCAATGCCGTATGTGCAGCCGCGTTTCCGGTGTTCACGCGGGTTTGGTGGAACAAGAAAAACCTGTCCCACGAAGCAGAGTCACTCCAGTCACTCGACGACGTCATACATGCATTCCAAAGAGACCGCCGGTTCATTTACTGGCCGAATGCCGTGGAATTTGTCAAACCGGGGGCTCCCCAGCGAGATGTGGAAGAAGTGGCGAAGAAGTACAGACAGGAAGGCAAGGCGGCTTTGAAGCTTGTGGGTCAGAAATGGGAGGAAGTCAGAATGAAACAGCTTGCATTGGAGACAGTCATCGTACGGAGCGGCAGATTCGCTGCATTTGACCGTCATTTGCAAACCGAAGGCGGCAGTGTACAGTGAGCAGTTGTTGTAGAATACATGAAGGGTCGAAATAGATACAGATGACGGGATGCAAAAACGACTTCAGGAACGTCCACCAGTACGACGGCCCTTTCTTGTAAAGACCCGGCCAATATCCTCGTCGGTCACCGCTTGCGCATTCCTGGGTTTCACTGGTTTAGGCACCGGCCTTGGTTTAGGCCTTTGCGGAATAGGCGGGTTAGAGATGTTAGCTTGGCTCCGTGTGATTTTTGGCGGGACTGTCTTGGCCGGCTGCACTGGTTCCCCTGGGCAATGGGAGAAGGGTTGAGAGCGGACGCTCGGCTCCGCGTCGCTCGAGGAGCGGGGGGCTTGGCAGCAGACGTCTTTTTGGGATTGACCTGCTTTGAACCAGTGGATGCACCTGGCCCTGATGTTGCTGAACCTGTGGGTATAGCTGGGTTACCGGAGGAAGGTCCGGCAGCAGCCTTTTTCGAAGCAGTGGACTCTCTCTGTTTTCAACCCGCGGCTTTCGATGGCTTAGAACCGGCGGATGCGGTCCCTTGTGATCGTCTTGTGCCCGGTGCGTCCCGTGGCAGAGTGCGCCCAGGTGCCTTGGCCGCTTGCGTTGCTGGAGGACCTGTCGCTGACTGCTTCTGTCTCTTCGACGAGCCATTACCCTGAGGTTCTGGGCTGCGAAGTCGCTTCGCACTTGCTGTCGTACGCGCGACCGGTCCAGAGGTGCTGACTTGGGGAGGATTAGTTGCCTGAGCTGAAACCTGTGGTGGAGGGCTGGTAGGCGGAATTGGTTCCGGGTTGACTCCGGGGTTAGTCAAGATAATTGGCTGCAGGCTCCCGTGAGCACTGCCAGGTTCTTCTGGCTGGATGGGGCTTTCGTCTTCCGTGTCGCTGGCAACATTCCTTAAACCCATTGCAATACCACCCCACTCTTCGTCATCGTCCAGGTCATCCCAGTCACGATCTCGCTCCGCTCTCTGATCGCCTTCCTCTTCTCCTCCGGAATTTGGGCCCAGATCGGCATACCAAAACTGACTCCCCTTCCCCCGTTTCGTGGTTGGAAAGCTCAAGGGGTCCTCCTCCGGGTTAGCTTCCTGTTCTGGGTTGGTACTCGGGCCATCACCTGGATGATCATCGTCATTGTTGAGCTGCCCATCCGGGTTTTCATCGTCATATGGAGCGGCATCATCTTCCGGTTCAGGATCGTATTCCGGGTCAGCGTCTTCATCCTCCGGTTCCGGATAGTGTTCCGGGTTGGGGTTATCATCCTCCGGTTCCGGATTGTCGTCCGCATCCGGGCCACCATATACGTCCTGGTTTGGATCGTCATCCGGGTGATCTTCCTCATTATCGCTGTAGGCAAACCCTTGAGACTGAGCTTCAAGGAACCTGCCTTGCGCTTGGCCAAAAATGCCTCCATCTCCTCTGGTGAGACTTCCTCGTCAGATGGTTCATCTGGGGGATCCTCTTCCCACTGGTCGTCCTCGCTTTCAGCACCAGATTCTTGGGCGTCTGGTGAATCAACCCGTTTTTTCCTCTTTGGTGCTTTAGGGGCGGTTTTGCTACCCTTTCTGTTCTTCCCTTTTTTCCTAGGAATCCTGGCACCCTTCGACCGTTTCTTCTGGGGAGACCGTTTCTTCACTGGTGAGGTCACCACGTCGTCCTCCTGCAATTGAGCGTCTGGCGTGTAGATTGTCGGAGCAAGCTCACGCGGAACCCGGGGGAATATCTCGTGCTCCTTCGAGCGGCGATAGACCAGGTAATGCGAAAACTCGAACACAATGTCCTCTCCTTGTTGCTGGCGAGCATACCAGAACTTGAGCAAGGTCAGAAGCCAGGCNTCGCCAAGTTTAGATGGGTCACCACCATGACGAAACCGGTCAACGACATCGTCTGGCATATGTTCCTGCTTGATGAACCTCCGCATCCCTTCTGTAACCATCGCATCCCAATGGATGCGGACCCGGGTTTCAAACTTTCCTTGGGCCAGGGCATAGTGCAACGACATGAACGTCCGGACCAGTGCTTCATAGTATATCGTAGGCCGCCACCCATCGGGAACCTGCGTCGGGTCAGGGAGTATTGGCTCGCCATACTCATTACACTCGAGGTTCACCAATGGTGTTGAACCCTTGCCCGTCAATTTTGCTGCTGGCACAGATANCCCCCCCTCATCACCCATATGTGACTCTGCCCAATCCTGCCAAATGTCCGCAATCCCGGATGCGTCAAATTCCCTGCCACGCTCCTTTATAAAGGCCCGGTTGATCAAGACCCGGTTATGCTCGACGGTTCCAGTTTGGACATTACCCTTCTCATCCTTGAACGCAAAGTGCATCATGAAGATAGCCCCGTGTTGGCGTAACATGTCTTTGCTCCATGCAAAACTGCGCTTGAAGATAAGAGCGGAAGCCTTACTGTGATCCGGGTTTAGGTGTATATACGGGTTTCTCAAAGACGGGACTCACCGTGCCTTGACCTCATCAGGGGCCCCATTGTGTTCCAAACCCGGGAGGTGGCCTCGTATTCCTTGACCTTTCTCTCGGGCAACTCGCTGCAGAACTCGGTGAGGGCGGCTTGGTGATGATCGAAACGGCTTCCCCCGAGCTTGGCCACCATCTCATCGGTACGCCTTACCACCTCTTTCTGGTTCAGGATATAAGCGACCTGTCGCCAATTGCGCTGCTTGGTTCCCTTCTTCTCCGTCCTGCTTGGCCTCTTGCAGTAAAATAGAACCCACTTCCTGACCTCGTGCTTAAGGCGACCTTCAACAGCACTGTCGATGTTGCCACCGTGCCGCTCGCTGTAGTGGGCAATGAGCTTGCTTGTAGCCGTCTTCAGCGCATTGCCACTATGTTTGTCACCAGCCTTGGCCCACTCAAGCCTGACTTCATTGAGGATCTTCTTCTCTGCGTTCGACAAGGTGTAGGCGCCTGCTGCTGGGGTGCGATAGCCTTTCATCGTGACAGCGCAGTGAGGGGTGAGGGAGAGTGAGAGTGGGTGGGAAGGAGTGGAAATTTTTTTGTGGTACCATCCCAATACCCATCGGGTAACGTAATCCTGGTTCCATGTGGGTCAACCAAGGTCCGAAGCAACTTGGCTCATCCAAGTCACATAAGCACGGTCTTCAATGGTTTTCATCGTGTTGGGCCATAGTTTGCATTTCCCCATCCACTTGACGGAAGCAAATTTTGCTTCCGTCTGCCCAAAAAGACAACCCGGGGGCGGATTTGCTTCCGCTTTCCTTCCTGGGACGAAGATTTACTTCCGTTGCCTACCCAGTTTAGCAGGATCCCCTCCCCCGGGAAGGAAAACCCGGGACTTGGTTTCACACCGGAGTAGAACCCATGGTGGGATCAGGGGTCCACCTGGCATTACTCCACCACCCACATGCTTCACGGCAGGTGCCGTGGACTGCGTCGGAAATGGTCCCATCACAGGAATAAGCGCCAGTATGCGAGCAGGTATAAAAGCGAGACCCACTATTCCATGGCCCACCATCCTCCACCTACCCCTTCGCGGGGTCATGAAGCGTCACCACCCAAGCAGGAGTCATGTGAAAGTCACGGAGCCCCAGTTGACATCCCGGGGGAGCGTCTCATTTAGAACGACTCTGCGTAAACCATGCAGTCCGGGAAGGTCACCTCCTGCGACTCCGAAACGGCGAAAGACATACCATGAAGACGGGGAGGGAGGGTCCGGGGACGGTGGTGAGGGCGGGTACGACGGTGGCTACGAACACCCGAACGGGGGTGGGGACGAGATGCCTGCACCTCGCAAGACGAAGGTAAGTGTACTCACAGTGTAGTGATGCTCGCCGCTGAAGGGAAATCACAGACTCAAAGGGAATATCTCGCAGAGTGGCTGGAATCGTCACAAATCAGCAGTGGATTGACCAAAATCCTGGCGAGAGAAGAACCTCAACCAGGGCGGTTGTGGTCAGGCTTGTTGAACCANCCTTCACAGCACTNGGAGGATCTGCCCNTNANNNTNNCGGACGTCCTGCTTTCTGTGGTGAGTGCTGCACGGAAACGACACATCCACCACCCTTTCCATCGTGTCCGAATCTTGGCGAGGCACCCACTATGGCCCCAACTGGCTATGGGCTGCTGGACTGTGCATCCACCTAGGTCACGGTGGCCAGCCTTGTCCAACNCCCAGGCTGGAGCATCCAGACGATGCCGCGGATGATGATGTCTTCGGTGAGTTCGAGAAGGGGGGGTACACCGACTTCTCATATAATGCTGTCCCTGGCAAGGGAAAGTGGAATGGGGGTCGGGTCGTCACGATAGTACACACCAATGGCGTACACCACCTGCCTGTCATTCGGTGTGGGTGTGAAGGTCGCGAGGGGGAAGTTATCCGGGACTTTCTGCGACTGGGTATGCTGCCCGCCTCCTTCAACAGGATCCAAACTGTGTTTACGACCGACGTTTTGGAGGGTAGCTTGCTATCCTTTCTGGAATGCCACACAACGGCCAATGCCTTTTATGCCAAGTTGCGACGACTCACGAACTACGCATTCCCTGAATCTGTTAGGGTGTGTGGTCCTTCTCTGTGTATCATTCGGTGCTGACTGCAAGCACGAACTAGAATCGCTACAGCGAGCTACATAGGATGACTCGCCAGTGGCTCTACATGAAGGAGCATATCGAACATGGCTTTGCTCATACAGGCAAAGAGCCTGGGGAGGGCGAGTTGGCATGGTTTTGTTGTGCATGTCCACAACCAGATATCAACTATAAACGCAAGTCGGCTCATGACAGGCGAAGGTGGCTGGGTCATCGCAGCTACGTCTGCGATGGGTGTTTTACATTGGTGCACCAGCGGTCTTCCAAGGGGGATAATGACGTGCAGTTGAAGCATGGAGAGGGACATATGGTGTGCAGCCATCGCTTCGCTCAATACCTGGAGGATGTGAGGCCTGTGGAGACTGTGAGTTGGAACCCGTTTCCTGAACCCGTGTCTAAACCAGGACGTCAACCCGTGCTCATATCCGTCTTGCCAACAGGCCAACACTTGCAACCAACACAGAGCCCTGAACGACCGCAGCAAAATCACCAAGGGTTGTGATATAACCGGGATTGGATCTTGCGCGTGTATGAGGCATGGTGCCTTTGTCCCCGCCTCGCAAGTCAATTTCCAGGTTGGAGAAAGGTTCGTCCGGGTTCTGTGAAGATGGCAACAGGAAATCTGACCTTGAATTTCAAGGCAAGTAAATATGGACTACTGCTCTTGCAAGGCAATGCAGCACGGCGATCTTTCTGAAGCAGACTTCCTCATTCTTGGATACGACGTCAACTGCCAGTATGGCGTGAAACACAAGACACGGGTTGCGGAAAACAGCGACTGGCTCAGCTTCCCGGATGGCTTGGAAGGCAAAATCTTTTACGCCATCGGGACTTTCCATGTCCATGGCCACCGACCTGAGTGTTATGCGCGGTTCGCCACAAGCTTCATCAAAAACAGTGGCGTTCGTTCTGCAGAGATTCTGGAAGTACGGTGGTCTGTGATGAACAAGGCGGCCGGAGCCCTCAGGTATATGACCTTACAACATCGGGAAGAAATGCTCGATGCCTTGATGAACGATATTAACTGGAAAAACATTGTCAAGCGAGGTGCGCAAACCAGCCCACATCCACTGGTTGTTATTGACCCGGATTCAGTCGACGTGACAATGGACGAATGGAAGAAAGGCAAGGACAAAAAGGCATTCGCCGAGCTGGAGTTCGACAACTTGGACAAGTCGCTTGATCAAGGGAAAGGTGGTCCGATGTTGAGAAAGAAGTGGCAGAAGCAAGAGGAAACCGCCGCCGCAAAGCGATTGGAAGATGTCACTGCCATGGATATATACAACTCCAAGATTGAAAAGTGTGAGTCACTCCGCATTTATTGGCATCCAGGATTTCACAATCAACGTTCTACCAGTGCCTGGGAGGCAAGATGTAGAACTGGAGCTGAGAAACAAGGCAATGGCTAACTCAGCTACCCCCGGACTTTCGAAGTGGATAGTAAACGCAATGGAAATTGAACAAGAGCAAATCAGCATCACCCTCGATAACAATGCGTTAGGGCCGTTCCCCACCCCGCATCAGGACCTGGAATTGGTTGAGCGGAAGGAGAAAGTTATGGAACGGTATCGGGAGCTCATGGAGGAAGCGGGCCGCCTTTTCCCCCATGTCCCATTTGACGAGTTGGCTTTCCGGAAGCCGGCGTCAAAGCCAAGTAAGGCAAGGAAAGTCGCCCAACCATACCAGCAGGCCGTGCCTTTGCCCTCCCGTTTGGAAGAGCCTCTCCCGGAAGACCTTGCCGCAATTCGTGACCTTGAAATCAAGCTCCGGGTTGCTGAGGCCAATGATGCGCTGACGAAAATCAGGGAAACCATTGCCTACAAGTCTTATATTTACCTGGAGAAGATTCGCCCCTACAAGTCTAAAAAGTACAAAACCCGGGGATGGACGACCCTCCGGAACACGGATGCAGAGCTGACCCTCCATGTGAAGAAATACAAGAATGCGCGTCAAGCACTGATTGACCTGCCCGCAGACGCCACAACCTTGGCCCGTTTCAAGGACATATCGAAGAAGCAGGGTCACCTCAATACGGTGACTGCCATTGCCGAACCGAATGCGGCGGGGCAATCGACTGGTCAGACAGCCTGGTTCTGGGGGGTGGATGTTCTAGGGGACAGCGGCAAAAATGCCTACATGCAAGACCGTGAGTGGGCGTATAAATCGCTGTTGGTGAATACTGACCTTTGCTCAGTGCATCGGGTGAACTGGTTACGAAAGAAGGCCTACCGTGACCGATGGGTGGAGGAAATTGAGCTCCTGGAATGTGAGATGGTGTGGATCCCGAACTACTTCCAATATCAGGCCAGGGAGTGGAAGTTGAGGGCAATCAACACAGGTCGAGGCAAGGCGTGTTCTGCGTTCAAGACAGCAGAGATGTGGGATCATCTCCGGGATTATGCAAAAAAGATATTCAAGGAGAGGGGAGATCGCAGGGAGGCGATGGAATTTGAACCCGTGGAAATTCCCGACCGTCTTGTCGACCTTGCTGGTTTGGATCAAGGAGCCGCGTTTTCCGACGCAAACGAGGTCACAGACGAGGGCGCTGAAAGCGGGGGGGAGCCTTCCGAGACGAGTTCCGAAGACGAGGAGGATCCTGACGAAACAGGGTCTGATAGTGAGGAGGAGGATTGCGAAATGGGTTCGGATGGTCAGAGTGACAGAACGGGCTCCGAAAGCGAGGAGGAAGATGACGAAACAGGTTCCCAGGAGGAGGGTGACTTACCGGGCTCCGACATCCAGGAGGAGGATTACGAAACAGATTCAAATACTGACAGTGGTTGAAGTGATTGTCAAGCGGCATAACAGAGTAGAGTTTGCATCTAAAGCCTGTAAATAAAGTCAAAGTAGTAACTGTAAGACACCAAACATGCTAGTGTGCAGGGACGTTCAGAGGAAGCGTGCGTCTTCATGGGGACTGCTTATGGAGCCACGCTCGGCTATAGGACACCACTGGAACCCGAGTCACCCTGACGAGGAGGAAAACAACAGAGGCAAACCGGCGAGCATGTGGAACGGGCCTCTCCTATAAACCCCAACCTGGGTCGACCTGGCCCCATGTATGAAGGAAAAGGGTTGTAACAACAGAGGCAAACCGGCGAGCATGTGGAACGGACCTCTCCTATAAACCCCAACCCGGGTCGACCTGGCCCTGTACAGGGAAACATTTGTAATGATGGATGCGAACCGGTCCAATATGCATGCTGCTTGGTTGAGGCGGGTTTGTTGAGAGAGGGCATGAATCACGCCGAGAGCAATTGTGATGCATATGCTGGCCCCCGTTTAGCGGAGGCGGGTTGCCACCTCCTGGTTGAACTCGATACAAATCCTGCTGAGTAATATTTTAGCAATCCCGCATCGTTTCGGACCATGCATACAGTGTCTCGTTCAAGATCAGTTGTTATTGAGTCACAAATTGAGCGCATTTGATATATGTTGACAAGTTAGGTATGCTGTTATCGCGTATAGGTACACCGGACGGCAAAATATGATATCCGACATGTATGAGGAAAACCCACGTTACGACCGCTGTCGGAGTCTCTCCAGGCACAATATGAGCAAGTCCGTTGCCTCCACTGTCACATCCACTGCCTGAACAATAGAACCAGTGATGGATCCGGCAAGGTAAAGGGCATCACGGATGAGGCAGGATTGCTGTTCGATAAGCGCCATGAATGATGCTGGACGAATGTCTTCACCTGTGGGAAGCGCCTGCAGATGTTCTTGAGTCGCATGTAGGGCCTCCATTACTTCCCGGTATTCCATGGAACCTGTTATAGAACCCGGCATGCCGCCTCCAGCAATGTGTGCCTGCCATGCATCACGTGTCGTGTCCTCAAAGATTCCAACCAGGGTGGCAAGGTCATCAACCCGATCTTCGACGTCGCGAATTGTTCTGCCAAGGGGGCCATTGCCAACTGTGACAGGTTGCGCAGCGAGTGGATGGTTTGGCGGGCGCGTCTCATACTGGCCATTTCCGGCAAAAGCAGCGTATGAGGGGCCAAGGGGGAGGGTCGCAGCCCTGGGTTCATCAACTGATTCCTGGGGAGGCACATCACCACTCCGCTGGCGGAACCCGGTCATGCCCTTCAGTACGGGAATATCAGGATCTACAAGACGTTTAAGATTCCCGACGGTGCACTTGATCCTGCGCTCCCGGCATACCCCACACGTTTGACTCTGTGCATGCGGGTAAAGACACCTCTGCGGGCAGTTGGACTTTGAGCAGGCGTCGCAGATCTCCTGTATTGGCGGCACGTATAGGTTGCCCGGGTCGTCTCTGTGAGGGTATCGCTTTGCCCAACCCGGTTCCCGTATCGGCTCTTGGAAACCGGGGAGGTGGGAAGTGTTAGGCGTTCCTTCGTCGGATTGGGGCTCCCTGCTAATCACCGGTGGTTCTACTGCACCGTCAGTGCGGGGGCCAGGTCTGGCTTTTGGAACGCGATTCTGTCCTGTGCCCGGTCCCAGTACAGTATCCCCGGGTCCTGGTTTTGTTGACGGATGTCCCAACGGGTTCTATTTAAATCAGGGAATGACCATCACAGTAGCGTTTCATTCAACGCTTACCTCTCTTTTCTTCCGGGGGGCGTTTGCATCGAGCCACTCGGAGAAGGCCCACAAGGTAACCCCGCTGCCCTTGCTGCGCATTGTGAGCCACTTGGCGAGGGCTGCCTTCGCGGGAGGCGCGTGTGGCGGAGTTACGATCTCCGGCCACGCTTTATCATAGAGTTCCTAACATCCACCTCAGTTTCGGAACGATGGGCCTGAAAGAAACACCTACCACTAAGGGCTTGGTAATCGTGAGGAGATCTGGCCGCTTCCTGTGCATGAAGACAAATCGCTCAAATTGCGAGCAGAATTCATTGAGTTCAGGTAGCGTCCGGGGTTCCTTCTGCAAGATATCGGGGAGGAATAAATCCGGCATGGTGAGATGCGAGAGTCTGAGGCAAGCAGCAGGTCGGGTGTTGGATGATGTTTATGCAACACATCAAAAATTTGGCGCTTCCTATATAGTATCACTATTTCCGGAGGTCACATGCCGGTAATCAATAGCCAAACGGAGACAAATATGAACGCTTCGAATATAACTTGAACAGAGTTTGAGCCTCATCCATCACCCAAGGACAACCAACCCCCCACTCCCTCCTTCCTTGCTAAGAATATGGGTAAGGCGTGTACCCAAACGTTCAACGTCTCGCAACTAAAAATGACATATTGTCAACCTACAGCTTTGACCCGTGCACAGAGAAGGCGCCTCGCCCACGTTCAACCTCCCAACGATGGGGCACAGCCGCCTCCTGTCATTCCTGCTGCACCGCCACCTGTCGCTTCCCCGCCCTCGAGCCCATCTTGTTCGTTACATCAACTTTTACCGAGGTTGTGGCCTAACAGATATTCAGCGCCGGCTGCCGTGGACAGCCCTCTCTCACCGATTACCAGTGATGATTCTGAACCCGCACCCGCATCCGGGTCCCCCCGGTTAGCAAACGTGGGAGCTTTGTCGGGCACAAGTCCCGGAGTTTCCAACTCGGTTACATGTTCCTCGAGCACTGAGGAAGCCTTCCCGCTTGTTGAACCCCCGAATCGTAGGGTAACGGTTGAAGAAATTCCTGAAGATGAGTCCGTGGTCAATGAACCACTTTATGATGGAATCTTGGAACACGTAGACGCCCCTGCGCCAACACCCACAAGCCCGTTCGTCACATCGCAAACTCTCTCCGATCGTCCATCTCCTTTCCTCAATGAGGCACCAACAACACCCACAACCACGCTGCCCGCACTACCATCACCCTTCACAGCCCCTTCCCCCTTGCCCAACCCAGTACACCAATTGCCTTTTTTCACTCTGTTTACGCCCCCCCGGGTTTTGCCATCCATACTTCCAAACCAGGTTGGGCTCCCGGTTATACAAGAGCCTGTCCAAACCTTGCCACCCAGGTTTCGCAACGAAACACGGCTGCATGTCATTTCCGAGCCAAAGCGCTCCGAGTTGTGCGATTCGTCAAGTGATGCAAGATCGTCCGCCGAGGTCTGCGCACTGCTGCATGCCATCCAAGATTTGACTTCAGAAGCACAGTCTCCTGCTCCCTCGCCCACTAGCCCATCATTTGAGCCACTCCCGGTTGTCCTGGAGCCAGAACAGGCTGATCCCATGCTGGAGACGGTCGATGTCTCCATGTCTGTGGACTCTCCTGGTACTCTGGAGCAGACAACCTCTTGCCTTTTTTCGGATGCAGTACCTGTTATTCCAGAACCAGACCAGGTCGAGCCCACGTCCGTGTCCTCTGANTCCGACATGGCCGTTGATTCCCCTAGTCGCCCTCTGCCCGAAAAAGGAAACCCTGCTGTTCTCCAAGACCTGTGGCCAATGCAACTGTCTGAANGGTCACCAAAATTGACGTCCCCCCTTGTAATCCGCGCACCGGTCCAGGTTGAACACGCGCATCAAACGGCAGAGGTGACAGAGCCGTCCGCTCTCCCAATTGTCCGGCCTCCAGCCCATCGTCCTTCCTCTTATTTTTACCGAAGCACCGCACCTGGGCCGCCCTCACAGATCTACATTGGCAACCGTTCCAAGTATGCGGTCCTCATACCTCCACTTCGTCGACGAGATCCAACACGTACCCAGCCCAAAAGGAAGAAACAAACCAGGGTTCAATCCCGGCAAACCCAGGTTGGCCATCCTGGTTTCCGGCCACTCGGGCCTTACCTAGTTTGCGCAAGTGCTGATGACGACGACTCGGACCGGCAGTGGTCCGATGAAGAATGGGAAGGAATCCGTGAATATGAGAGTGGGGGAGATGAGATGGATGATAAGCGCAGAGAAGGTTACAACCAGGGGAATGGTGATGAGGCAGACGACGAAGCAGGGGACAGTGACGACGAGGCAGGGGGAAGTGACGACGAGGGGAGACCAAACGCTCAGAGTCTCTCTCCCAAGAACCCGGCTGCTTACCCTGCCCTGAACCCGGGCATTGGGGAAAGCGACGTAGAGATGGGCGAGCCGTCCGCTGCCATGCCTCCGGTTCACCCCATGCCGGTGTATGTGTCGCTTGACGAGGACTCTGATATACAACCATCACCTGCCTCTCCCCCCATAGTTGATGAAGACGAACCCGCACAACGCCCACCCGGGTATGTCCCAACAGACGAGGAAGAGTCGGATGAACTGCCCGTTGCACCCTATTCCGACGACGACGTTGAGGGGAAACCCCGGGGATCCATCTCTCCNGTCTCTGTCTCCCTTGACGAAGGCCTGCCCCCCAGCGACGAGGAACACGCAGACAGTGGTAGCGGCGTGTTACCCTGCAGCCCCATCTATGTGTCCCTTGACGAGGATGAATCTGAGGCCAACCCGCACGTTGACCGCGGTTGCGCCCTGTCACCCCGGAGCCCTATTTATGTCTCCCTTGATGAGGACTCCGACGCCAATGTCTCACAGTCAGCTTTCCCGTCTCCGGGCCCGGGTTCCTCTCATCCTGCTCTCGCTGGTCGCCATAGTCTGGCGCGGTTCTGGTTTCCGGGGGAGGCACCAAAGGCGTCCCGTCGGACAGATCACATTTGGGACCATGGCCTCCGGCGAGAAGCGGAAATGGAGGAGAGAACCTATGGCCAATTGTTCCATCAGTGTGTAGACCTGGTTGCAATGAGGCGGCGCATGGAGAGGGCCCTGGAGCATGTGGGTGCGGTCCCGCAACCGACTTCGTATCGCCTCTCACCTGCAATTACTCATACACATTCCTCTCGCCGCTCCCACCGCTAAATGGTTTCCCCGCCTGCATCATATCTGCCATGCTTCCTTGTTAATGTAGGACCTGCCAGCAAAAATAAATACTTCCCCTCTTGTCCATCAATATCGTGAGAATTTAGTTATCCTTAAGAAGTAACGTCGTCGGTGAGATTTTCATTCTGACATTCCCCCTCTGTCATTGCCCACCATGCCCCGTACTGAACAAAGGCGCTCTTTGCACACTCGCGGCTTTCTTACCAGACCTCCCCATGACAGCATAATTGGTTCTCCAATCAATTTGGAATGGCGGAACGGCGAGTGTTTTGCCCGAGCGATCTCAAATTTCGCGTTCATGGCTATGAAATATGAACTCCAGGGATGGGATGATGACATCGAGTACGCGAAGGAAATCTCCGTGTATATCCCAGACGTATTGCACATGGTGCTTGCACTTCAAACGGCTTTGTCAAATAGAGGTCCGGAACCCGTCTCCGCTCTTGTTTTCATTCTAACCAACACCATCCGTTTAGTCCGGGTTCCCTGGCAGTTCTACGATGTCGATACAAAACTTGAAGATGTGGGACNAAAATATCCTGGAATGATGGATACCGTTGAAGCCGAAATCAAGACTGAATTCCCGCCTCTGGATCCGGTTTCCGAGGAGCGAGGTTACGCGATACTGGACACATCTGGCTATGTTGGAGCCGTTTATGTTCCCGGAGCCATATCTCCGTGGCTTCTTGCTGAAGCTGCGGACGCATTTCAAGGGTTGGTGGAGGCCGGCCTTCTCGAAGACTACGATCCTGCACATCCTTCGGGGAAAGGGTTCCTCTCTGTCGGTTACGGTCTTCATCCTGAAATCGAATGCGTGCGTGGTGTTATTGTTTGTGCGGGTTGTATCCTGACTGTCGCAGAACCGGGATCTGAACGACCAGGAGACCGACGCTGTCATCCGATTTGCGAGAGCGACAATGCCTATCTTTGCCATAACCACTGCAATGCAATTCCTCGTCCATGAACAACAAGTGAAAAATGGGTTTTGGCTTCGCAATCACACTGCCCGGAGCCGGGTTTGGCGGGCTCAACAACAAGCCGGAACCTCTGACGAACGGCGTTTCGATCTCCTTCAATATTACACATCCACGTTCACCCGGCTTCACATCGGGGCCAACATCCCGGTTGGCTGGGAGCGCACAGCCCTTGGACGACCATCTGATCTACACCCCGTGACCGCCTTTGGCAAACCCCACCCTGATTCCAAAATCTCGATGCCAACAGTAGGCTACACATCGCCATTCCTTCCCGGCACAGTGCTCCTTGTCCGCAGCCGGACCTTGCCATTCACAATCGCACGCAACCCGGATGCGGATACGGCTTACATCATGGAGGATACGCCCTTTGCTGCGTACGGCAAATGGGATCCGGCTACGGAAAAGGAATTTTATGCTGATCCCGGGGCGCCCGATTTCCAAACAAACATGCTCCGGTTTCGCGGTCCAGAATTCGTACCCGATATTCATGACATCC
This sequence comes from Coprinellus aureogranulatus, assembly GCA_027627275.1. NCBI lineage: Eukaryota > Fungi > Basidiomycota > Agaricomycetes > Agaricales > Psathyrellaceae > Coprinellus > Coprinellus aureogranulatus. The sequence continues at coordinate 3,079 of JANDKE010000826.1, read as the reverse complement.
CAGTCACACACCCGCACACGTTCAGGTACAACTCGACACCTACAGTTCGCTGGTATAAGTAACCCGCTTCACGGATTTTAGAACTCGTATTCTGCCGAACCCGTCTGCAAACCGGGATACATACAACCATCTTCTTGGCTTCATATTCTAGCTAACCTGCTNNTGGGAACGGGTTTAATTGCACGCCTACACATACTCTTTCTGAGGATCTTACTTTATCTTGCCATCTGTTGATATAGTGTACATTACGAAACACGGATATGATTACATTAAATTTCTACTTGTTGCCGAGCATCAACCCCAGTTCAACCGCTTTCTCCACTGGCTCATACTCCACATACGGGTTTTGTCCTAAGGGACTTGTCATCTCCCTCATCTTCTCCTTTGTTTCGACAAGGGTTTCATCAATCAAGGCCATTGCGTATCCAAGAGCCATCTTCCCTTGGCGGATGTGTTCCTCACGCGTCATCGAATCCGGGAATGGAGGGTCCGCGTGCTTGTACTTGGCTTCATCCCAGTCGAGCTTNGCAGTCCTGTCTTCTTGGAAGGCCTTGATGACTTGATCGAGCCTGGAAAACCCGGTTTCATAATCACCGTGCCACCAAAGCTCGGTGTTGGGAAGGTAGACCAGGCGGAGGCTCGAGAACATGGGTTCGGTGCGGTACATATCCGGGTTATAGGGATCCGGTCCGCAAAGCGCTTTGAGCACCACGGAGAAGATTGGTTGCTTCCACAAAGTAGGGTAACGGGCTTCAGCCACTGACGCGACCGTGAGGGCCCAGGACTGTGTAGAATGTCAGCCACTTGCAGCCATGCCTTCATAATTGATTATGTACCAGCTCATTGGCCAGCAGGTTAAAAAACCGGGCTTTCTTGGACTCTGACATTGCTTTGTGGTTTTCAATGTATTCTTCTACTGCGCCGAACATGCGACAAGCCATGTATAGATAGACATTTTGCCATTCTTGGTTGTTGATAGCAGCGTATCGGGGCACCGACGCAAGGGATCGCAATACGTTGGGCTTGACGAGAGGAAGGGGCAATGAGATAGTGGGGGCCATATTACGGGGTGTTTCGGAAATCATTCTACGGCTGTGAATGGGCCTCCCTTTTATGGCCTTCACGCTGGAAGCTGCAGAGCAACATGGACAAATAGTCCAAAATAGGAATTTGAGCTACAGCTGCCAACCTCCGAATGCCTCGGGATCGCCGTAAGATTATTATTCCCTTTGTTTGGATGAAATATGGGGTTGCCGTTCAGCTTCCTCTGCCATTGCAGTCCGGGGTCAGAGCTTGTTTTATGCACGGGTTACACAACGGTTGTCGGCATAACAAAAGCCCGGCATACTTGACGTGGCGGTCTGTCACCTCCGCCTGTATCCACTTTACCCCTAGCTTCTTACACCATACGGTTATTCTTCTAGGCGGGATTCATGCACTTGGGCCCAGGCTTGCTATTTCCCAGGGACTAGCGAAGCCCGGGTTCCAACCACAACCTTCTGGGGTCCTTGTTTGTGCATATGCCGGTTCTTCCCCGGGGCGTACGTGCAACCCCGTTCCACACGCTGCTGGCCGCACTACCTATTGCATTGATCTTGATACCGGGAATGGGACGGGGACTCATTAGTTATTGCATTATAGGGGCACGGCTTTGTGGTAGGGCGCCCCGGGTCTGTGGACAACCCACTATCTGCTACGTATACTATGGTCTCCGCAGTGGACCGGTTGTTGCATCATGGATGACCCTACCACCTACCATATGTAGAGGATAGGGCGGAACGCTCAATATCTATTGCATATATGGCGCTAATCTGGAGTGCAGGATTTTCTATCAAACCGGGAACCCTGCCCCATAACCCGGCTCTTGAAACTGGAACACAACACGCCTTTTAACTGTTCCAATATCTATTGCACATATGACGCTAATCCGGAGTGCGGGGTTTGCTATCAAACCGGGAACCCTGCCCCAGAACCCGGCTCTCTGGAACACAAAACACCTTTTAACTGTTGCATATTCCATGGGGGCGGTGGGAAGCGGCCATCGGTAATATCTGTTGCGCATGTGACGGAAACCTGCCTCTCGACCATGACAAGGACTACGGGTTCTGTAAGCGGGAACCATGGTTTACCATGGGGGAAGAGCGCAATAGTTATTCCATTCGCTGCATTGGCTATTGCAAAGACAACAGTTCTAAGCTGCCATGGAGCTCCCTGGTGCAAACCCCCTTTTGTACCTGGGTTGATATTGTTACCCCCGGTCCCGGATGTGCGATACGGTGGCTCGCCCGTTCCCAATGAACTATCTATTCTGTGTCGTATGGTCAGTACGACATCTAACCGCCCCAATTCTATTGCTTCCCCTAACCCGGTTTTCCTATGCTTCCTCCGGAACCTGGGTTGATGTCGTTACCCCCGGTCCCGGATGTGCGATACGGTGGCTCGCCCGTTCCCAGTGAACTATCTATTCTGTGTCGTATGGTCAGGGCGACATCTAACCGCACCAATTCTATTGCCCCCCCTCACGCCCTCTCCCCTGCCCCCAACCCGGTTCTACCAGGCTGTAGGTACCTGCCGCCGACCTCCACCCACCTCCGCATCTGGCCATTGCATGACCTATGCCTGGTTCCCTGGGTAATGGCTGTTACATCAACAATGGTTTCCCTTGACCCCCTCTGGCTAGAGCGGGTAGATCATGGACAATGAGTCCAATGCACCTCCGGCTGATCCATGGTTGTTCTTTCATTTTGACTCGAATATGTGTCCGGAGAGGCGTTGTCCAGTAAGGTCCCGTTGATCCCGGTGGTGGCGCCGATTGAGGAGAATGGCTGCTCAGGGATTTCCTCAACCTGAACGGAGGAGGACTTCGGAGGGGTCCGAATCCATCCTTTGGCCCAGTCTATGGAGGGGTTAACGTGTCGGAGCCAGGGGAGTCCTAGAATTACGTCTTCTCCTCCAAGATCGGTGACCAGGAAGTCAGTCCATTCCTCGTGTTGGTCGACAGTAAGGCAGAGACGTGCGAAGCGGGTGATTTGTCCAGCGGTGTTAGGAGATCCGTCAATATTGAAGAGATCGATAGAGT
>JANDKE010000825.1:0-19691 GCA_027627275.1 Coprinellus aureogranulatus | reverse complement strand
GATTTACCAGAGGTTGGAAAGGGCTTTACGGACCACATCGGCGCCACTGCTATCTGGAATGCCAGCCTACAGGACCCTGCGTAAGTCTGCCCCCGTCCCGTTCCGCATGCCATTGCGCTGAACTGACTTTCGCTTGCACGTGTCGTATCTTTGTTTCTGCCCACCCTTTGGCAACATTAGAATCGACCCTGATGCTGCATTGGATGAGTGGAGGCAGAATAAAACAGGGCCTTTGTCAACGGGGCGATTGAACCGCGTTCTCCTGTGGTCGCGTATTCCCGCCAACGCCTCCCTATTTTCGACGTATGAGGATCCTGCGAGCGGACCACATACGCCACACTTTGAGGTGATTCTCGGTTCTCAGGTGCGCGTTTAGTACCCAGCCAACTCTGATCTTATACCAGTGCTGATGGTTCACCTCGCGAGCAGGGAAATAACACTGCCGGTGGCGTGCTCGTCTTCCTCAACTCACCAAGCAGTAAGTGCTCTGGCCAACTAGCTCCTGTCTTACCTGACAAACTACGCTTTACTCCTCAAAGGGGGTTCTGTTACCCTCCGATCCTCTGATCCATTCGATGATCCCGTCATCGACAATGCCAATCTTCAATCTCCCGTCGACATTGCTGCGTTCAGGGAAGGCTTCCGTTTAGCCCAGAGGTTCTTCTCAGGACCTCAATGGACCTCAGCAACGGCGACACCGAGTGGGCCTTACCTAGTGTCGCCTTTGTTCCTTGATCCCGACACTACATCTGACGCCGAGTTTGAAGCATTTTTGCGTGAGACAGCTTCTACGAGCTTGCATGGGGTTGGTACAGCCTCGATGGGCACCAGGGATGGTGATCAAGGAGTCGTGGACCCGGAGTTGAAGTTGAAGGGCGCTGAAGGGCTAAGGATTGTCGATGCGAGTGTCATCCCTCGCGTTCCTGCTGGGCATACACAGGCACCTGTGTACGTCCTCGCAGAGCGTGCATCGGACTTGATCAAGGCGTCTTGGCCCTAGTTTTCTTTTCTCTGCATGTAGATCCCCGACCGCGCTATCGGTACTGTAGCCTGAGGGCAATTGTCACTGAATTATTTATGCTGGATTTGTCCGATTTTCAGGGTGTTTGCACAGACGCCGGCGTTTTCCGTGTGCCGCCCCTTTGCCGAGGACCAAATAAGTCGAATTCGGGCTTGCCGGAGCGCTTGCACTTGACCTTCAACCATGACTTGTAAGTTGCTTTCAATTCCGTCCTCCGGCTTCGACTTGGCTTCGACGCAGGAATATTACAAGCCATTGGAACTGCTCAAGACCCAAGAAAATGTTCCGCAACAACCGAGAACCCTTTGACTCACCCCTTCACAGCAGTCATTGTGCTCCCATGTTGCACATCTCGGCAGCGCGACATGCTTTGGGACACGCGTTCCGCGCCATCCACCTTCAAAGTGGAAGTTATGGCATTGGGTTGAGTTCTCTCTACTTCTCCGTATGGGGTTTGGCATGAAACCTGGAGCTGGGTAGACCATAGGGCGGCTTACAGCTCGGGTGATGAGGCGTCTGTTCGCCGTATGACGTCCGCAGTCGTGCGAAGCGAGATTGCTCCCTGGAGGATGAATGCCTGCCCAAGATAGACCGCCGAAAAGCCCACAACTCGAGCCTATATAACAGGCCACCACACCCCACGACACATCAAGAACTCCGAATCGGAGGCCATGTTCTTCTCTTCCGCCCTCTTCCTTTCTTTGGTCGGTGCCCACGCGCACGCAAGGGTACTGCAGAGCTATGCTGAACTCGATTCTGCGAATACATTCGACTTCATCGTCGTAGGGTGTACGCTAGATCGTTGTTCAAGGTCTGAAGTTCCCGCTCACTCTTTTGACAGCTGGTCCCGGTGGAGCGACAGTCGCGTCGCGCCTCTCAGAAAATCAGGATTTCAACGTCTTGTTGATCGAGGCGGGTCCTGAGTAGGTCACTACCGTTGTTGCTCATCTGCCCTAGCTGAACACCCCCCCAGCAATGATGGTGTAGAGATTCTACGCGTCCCAGGACAATTCCTTGAAGTTCCCGCCACGTACCAGTGGAATTACACGCTCGTTGCCACCCCGGCGGTAAACAACCGCAGTCTAGCGTACACGAGAGGATTTGTACTCGGCGGAAGCAGCTCGATCAGTACGTAAAGACAGACGTTCCGGGTCATACGAAGCATCCTAACCTCCGAGCTGTTAGACGGGATGGTGTACTCTCGTGGCGCCGCGGATGACTACAATGGCTGGGCAACCGTGACGGGAGATAACAATTGGAGCTGGGACGTTTTGAAACCGTACTTTGACAAGGTGAGTGGTCGAAAAGGCTCACTGTCATGCGCCCTCACTAATCAATTACTTATAGAATGAGCGTCTTGTGGCACCAGTGGGCGGACGTAATGTCACTGGGGAATACGATCCGCGGCTGCATAGTGAAAATGGACAAGTCTTCGTCAGCCTACCATCCCTGGGTCCCACAGACTTTGATCTCCGCTGTCTTAATGTGACTTTGAACCAACCAGAGTTCCCGTTCCTTCTCGATATGAACGATGGGCAGGCAAACGGCCTCGGTAAGCGTGGAATCACTCATCACGCACTGCTTCTCAGTAGCTGATTATGATCTTTGTTTCATAGCTTGGCAGCAGCAGACTATTGGGGACGGGGAGCGAAGTAGTGCGGCAACCGCGTACCTGGGTCTGGACGTGAGGGGACGCCCGAATCTCACCATCCTTCTCAACACATACGTCACAAGGGTGCTCCCAACAACTTCAACGACAGAGCAACCGGAGATCAGGTCAGTCGAAATTGGAGACAAAATTACGCGTAGGTTCTTTATCTCGGTTTCAAGCGAACACGGGTTGACTGTCGAGTGAAAAACAGGTCAAGTCCTAGGGAACATCACCGCCTCGAAGGAGGTCGTTCTCTCAGGTGGAGTGATTGGCACACCCCAGATCCTGCTTAACTCGGGTATTGGGAATGAAACGGAGCTGCGTGCCCTAGGAGTGGCGCCCATCCATAGCTTACCGGAAGTGGGGAAAGGCCTAACAGACCATACTGGAGCCAATCCTCTCTGGAATGCCACTACACAGGACCCTGCGTGCGTTTGGCCTCGTCCTGTTTTGCATCCTATCGCTATACTGACTTTTGGGCTAAATTCTCGCTTGCTTCCATATACACTTGTCTGATTTTAGAGTCGACCCCGATGCTGCGTTGGAGGAGTGGAGGCAGAATAAAACCGGGCCTCTGTCAACGGCGCCGGTGAATCGGCTCGTCTTGTGGTCGCGCATTCCTACCAACGCCTCCCTGTGGTCGAGTTATGAGGATCCTGCGAGTGGGCCACGCACCCCTCATTTCGAGCTGATCGTCGGATTTCTAGTACGTATCCTCCCTTACCCACCGAGATTGATATTGTGCAACCACTGATGGATTGACTAGGGAGATAACATTGCCGGTGGATTCCTCGTCTGGCTGAACTCACCGAGCAGTAAGTATCGGGGTCGGCTCATTCATACTTTACTGACAGATTATTTTTGCTCGCCGCAGTGGGATCTGTAACCCTTCGTTCCTCCGATCCATTCGACGACCCTGTTATCGACGATGGCAACCTTCAGTCTCCCATCGACATTGCCGCGCTTAAGGAAGGGTTCCGTTTGGCCAAGAGGTTCTTCTCAGGACCACAGTGGAGCTCGGAATCGGCGACACCCAATGGGCCCTACCTCCTGTCACCTTTGTTCCTGGACCCTGACACCACCCCGGACGCTGAGTTCGAAGCATTCTTGCGCGAGACAGCGTCTACGAGCTTGCATGGAGTCGGAACAGCGTCGATGAGCACGAGGGAGGGCGATGAAGGAGTTGTTGACCCAGAGTTGAGGGTGAAGGGTGTCAAAGGGTTACGGATTGTTGACGCGAGTGTCATACCTCGCGTTCCAGCGGGACATACACAGGTCCCTGTCTACGTCCTTGCTGAGCGTGCGGCGGATTTGATCAAGGGGTCGTGGGCGTGAATTCCTTCGGTCTTCTCGTAGATCTCGACATCAGGTAGATTTTACCCGAATGTTATCCGTCATTAAGTACTCGTTATTGCTTAAATATTCCTCAGGAGTGGCCGTGATAATTTGAGAAGAGAATGAAGCAAGGTCGGCAATTTCCGTGCGGAGATCAGTCTGGCTTGATAGACTCTGCAAGTTGACGGTGTGGGTCTCTTGGCCCTGCTTCCTCCCACATCGTAACCCCCTCGTCCTACGATCCCATTCGGCTATGGTTTCTGACACTGCTCATGTCGCTCTGCCAATGGATGGGATGAGCGGTATCGCCGTCAACGAAAAACGAGTTCCCGGGGACGTTGCTATCCATGTAGAGCTGAACGGAAGTTGGCTATCACACCGAAGTCACACTTTTCTTGGACCGTCGGGTTCAACCACTCCCCGCATGGTCTTTCCTCGCATCCACTGGCAGCTCCCATGACACGGCTGCGCTTTGCCGAGGTAGAGCGCCTGAGAGCATATCACGATGCTCATGATGGTTTGGAGATACGCAGGGCTTCTTTGTTCTGGGAAGAGCCATCAACTGGGTATATATACAATGTTGCTTCTGAATGGCATCAAGATTGTGGAAGCGCCCATCCTACGTCCATGCCCAGCAGACCCTGCATTCTAGCTCTCAGTCTGCTTTCATGCTTCGCTCAAGCAAAGGTATACCAAAACTTCGCCCAGCTCGAGCTTAGTCGCCCATCTTTTGACTTCATAGTCGTCGGCTGTACGTGAAGATCTTCGAGCCTTGGCCACAGCTAATATCTCGTTATAGCCGGTCCAGGAGGAGCAACGGTCGCCTCAAGACTTTCGGAGAACCCTGATTTCAATGTACTTCTCGTGGAAGCTGGTCCCGAGTACGTACATAACTGGAGCCCCGCCCTTCTCTAAACTTGGCTTATGCTAAGCCGTCTACAGCAATGAAGATGGAAGTGAAACCCTTCGCGTACCCGGGTTCTTTCTTCAAATGCCTGCGCGATATACTTGGAACTACACGACCGTGGCGAATCCAGCTCTCAACAATCGCACGTTGAATTATACTAGAGGATACGTCCTCGGTGGATCGAGCTCGATCAGTGCGTCCAGACCTGCAAATGTTCCAGCCTCGCTCGCTGAAAGGTGTCTTTTATAGATGGAATGGTTTATTCAAGAGGCTCAGCAGAGGACTACGATTCGTGGGTGGATGCTACGGGAGACGAAGGCTGGAGCTGGGATGCCTTGGCACCTTACTTCGCGAAGGTAATCGACCCAAGTATGCATCACATCCGTGTCACTCTGACCTTTGTGGGGGAACTTCTTAGAACGAACGACTGGTGGCACCGCCAGGAGGTCACGATGTCACTGGCGAATACGACCCGAGATTCCACAGTGAGACGGGTCAAGTCTTTGTCAGTCTACCCTCTTACGGCCCTACTGATTTCGATCAACGCTGCCTGAATACGAGCGCAAGTCAGCCCGAGTTCCCATTTTTGTTGGATATGAATAGCGGTAGTCCAATCGGCTTAGGTGAGATTTATGTCCATCGAAGTGAGGAGCTGTGGGCATCTGACACAAGGCTTGAAAATCACGGCAGCATGGCAGCAAAACACTATTGGAAATGGAGAGCGAAGTAGTGCCGCTACGGCATACCTGGGCTCAGACGTCAGGAGCAGACCAAACTTCAGTATCCTTCTCAACACTTATGTGACGCGAGTATTCCCCTCGCCTTCCGTAGGTGGGAGGCTGTCAATTCAGCAAGTCGAGGTAGGAGACAAAGCCACAAGTGCGTCCGTCCCATACACTCGGATAGGATTTCTGGAAAATTTACAGACCGTCCTCGTCAGAGAGTGTTCTTGGTTCCCTCACAGCCTTGAAAGAAATCATCCTCTCCGCAGGAGTCATCGGGACCCCTCAAATTCTGCTGAACTCAGGCATCGGAACTGCCGTCGAGTTGCGTGCGCTAGGGATAGAGCCAATCCACAACCTACCTGATGTCGGAAAAGGCTTGAGCGATCACACGTCGAACTTGGTCGCATGGAGCGCCAACACCAGAGACCCGATGTGCGTTGATTCACCTCCTGCTGACACTGTTCCAGGTGTAAGGAAAGGCCGGGCTAATAATCCCTTTGCTCAGAATTGACCAGGAGAGGGATCTCCAAGAATGGAGAGAAAATAGGACTGGACTATTGACTTTGTGCACGCCTTCGCGCCTGCTTTTATGGTCCCGCATCCCCGAGTCGTCACCATTCTGGAAGGAATTTGCAGACGACCCGGCTAGCGGGCCCAACACGCCACATTTTGAAGCTATCATTGGTATTTTAGGGGAGGGCTTCGCGGTCGGTAACCTCGTCTGGTATAGCTCACCAAGCAGTATGTACTCCGGCTACTGCGCTCCTCATATCCTACTAACCGGCGTCTATACTCGTCGTAACAGGGGGCTCGGTGACCCTTCGCTCCTCCAACCCATTCGATGATCCTGTCATCGACGATGCCAACCTTCATTCTCCCATTGACATCGCAGCTTTCGACGAAGGTTTCCGGATTATGCAGCGCTTCTTCTCGGGGGCCCAATGGAATTCTACCTCGGATCCCTATCTGAAAACGCCCCTCTTCCCCGATCCAGCGTCGCAGCTCGCCCAGTGGGAAACGTTCCTGCGGTCGAGTGCTGACACAAGTTTGCACGGAGTCGGCACAGCTGCGATGAGTAGGAAGGACGCAAGGGAAGGAGTTGTCGATGCGGAGCTTAAGGTAAAGGGAGTAGAGGGCCTGAGGGTTGTGGATGGCAGTGCAATCCCTCGTGTCACTGCTGGTCATACCCAAGTGCCTATCTACGTTCTTGCAGAGCGGGCAGCAGATTTGATCAAAGCGTCTTGGGAGTGAAGGGAGTAGGAATTTGGATCGATTGACCATCATTTCTATGCTTGCATATCACAACGATACTCAAGCTTTTAGGATATGAAATACACGCTACTTCATGCTCTAGAGGTGTTTTGTTCTTGCCGGGCAAATGATAAATCTACCTTTCCGTCCATCTTCATCATTCTTCTCCTCCCACAGAATTTACTTTTGAATACATCCTCCTGAAGTACCGTCCGTTATCGTTCCTTCAACGCCAGTATCGTCTTTGGATGTACCAGCCGAGAATGAAATACCTGGCGCCGATTTTCTCTTCGACTTGATGAGCGCGCGGTCTTCGGTCCACTCGTCGTCTGAACCTCCTTCTGTCTCTTCGTCATCCGAACTGCTTTCCGTTCGCCCATCGTATGTCATCTCCCCCCGTTCGACCCATCTTCTCGAGCTCTCTCTGCAGGCGATTCCTCCTCTGCCCATTCTTCGTCCGGAATGAACAGCAGATCTGCCGATCCTTCCACAGGGGGTTCCTCGTCCGAGCTCTCGTCAGACGATTCGTCTTCCGATGAGNTTCCTCTGGTTGAGNTGTGGTCTGGTGCATCCGTTTNGCCTCCATACATGAACGTGTTTGCGAATACCGTGTAAACCTGGGTTACGCCCTTGGGTACAAACAGAACTCGATTTGTGAATGGATNGAAAAGACAGCTGCCTGGGATGGACGATTCCCGACCACGAACGAGTTCTCCAACTGGTGCGTCCAAGCTGAGAGATCCCGAAGTGATATATCCATCGTCATCNTCGCTATCACCGGTCCAAGAGTAGNGCGCATAAAATATTTNCTCNAAATNGCGACCCCNTATGCCGACTGCTCGATTGAGGTGAAAGNCCTGAATCGCGAGTGGGCGATCGTAGAATGCTGAACTAACGAGAGGATCGACTCGAATCCCNTTCCGTGAANAGTCATCGAGGGGAATAGTTAGACCATAGAGACCGTAGTNCGCCGGAGGGTCGAGAAGTTGGCCGTCAGTGACTTTCACCCAGCAGTGCGACAATTTGAAATGAGGGCCAACCACGACTCCAGTCAGGTTTCTTCTATTGCTTGGAGCAGAACAATTTATACCGAGAACCCCTCAAGGCTTGGAATTGTCGAGCTGATACTGCACATGGCGGTTGAAGCAAGTGTTGCTCCCAACGCTGCAAAAGTTGTGATGGCTAGCAAAGGTTAGGGTGGGCCCAGTTAGGCGGCATCTGCCGAGCCCCTATCATGAGTCCCTAGCTTGCGGAAGAGAACTGCACTGAGATTCGAAGACGTGATTATGACAATTTGGGTCCAACGGTGAATTTACGCTAGCGCATGCGAGCGGAGAGAGATGCTCGACCACTCGACGTTTATCCTGGGCTCAACCCCACCCCCATCCGATCCACCTCCGTCCAGGCTATACCCATAGGCTAGTCGTCGAGAGGTGCTATCCGAGCACTACTCTTCTTCGTCCGGCCATCGTTGGAAGCCTTCTCCCAAACGCAAATCCTCCCGAATTGTCCTAGCTTCCAAGGGTTCTTCCACAGGCCTACCCAACTCCACAACCTCAGAGGCATCATCCAGACCTTCAATCAAGTGTTCCTCCCATGTTCCCGTTTCAGCGCCCGAAATGTAATGTGAGCCGCCTCCTATCGATTCTTCGTCGTCTTCTAGATCCGATTCGGTATCAAGGTCCCACTCCCCAACTTCAGAGACGAAGTTTAAGCCGTCGTCGTCGAGATAATTACAGGGTCCCGGATATACAAAGACGCGACGACCACCTGTCCCGTCGGGCGCTAGGTAAGTCTCATCATCTGGATACTCCCGCTCAATCTCTATCCGGTTTGGCGTAGCCTTCTCTCCTTCCGCGCTGAACTTTGTCGCAAAGACCGTGTAGAACTGGGTCACATCACCGTTCGGAACCACCACCCTATTCGAGAACATGTCCAAAAGACATTTCCCGGGACTCGATGTCCCAAACTTATCGCCCAGTTCGCGGAGAGGGTTGTTAATAGCTAGTACCCCCGACCTTGGGCTCTCGCGGTCCTCTGAAGGAGCATTGACCCCACAATCGTACTTCCCGGTCCACGAGTACGTCGCGTAGTATAGGTCCTTGGTGTGATTACGGTCTCGTATGCCGACCCCGCGACTGAGTTGAAAGGCTACAGGGAGAATGTCGTCAACGGTCACTTTAAGTAGTGGATCCAGCCGAACACCCTCCAAGGAGTAGTCGTCCATGCGAATGGTCAGACCATAGATGTAATGGCGGGTTGGTAGTACCAGTTGTATGTTATCACGCATAATGACCGGGTCTTGGGCGGCGACGTGAACAGCCTCGGATGGGGATGTGAAGTGCCAGACAGGGCTGAATTAGACCGGAGTATGCAAGTCGTAAACACTCAAGAGAGGGTAGTCTTGTTCCCAGTTATGGAGGGAGAATTCAGCGCTGCATGATTCATACCCCAGGAGTACGCGGTTGCCGGGGAGAAGGTGGATTGACTGTGGGCATATGGGCAATGTCCGTTAGCAGATGTATCATCATGGGACAAAAGGTTTCCAAACGCACAATTATGAAGTTAAACAAAAGATCGCTGCTGGGGTCCTGAGGAATCCATCGTCCTAATACCGGTTCGTCGGTCTTCCCTCGACCGTTCGCGTCTCGCCAGTCGAGGACAAAGGCCGCCGCATCGAAGATGTTGTACGACAATGCTGCGCCATAAAGACATCCACGCGGTTGCCTTGGTTTATCGGGTATTGGGATTTCAAAAGACGATAGGCGCTCTCCCAGACATAGCTCCGATCCACCTGTCGCGTCCTGTACATGGACATCCCAGACACCGACACATCGATGCCCTCTCTTCTGCAATTCTGGCGCAAGTACTGCAATCCTGAATTGTGTTAAATGGTGGACCCCAAGAGACGGCCCAAGCGCTTCCTCCGATACCCAGTCTACAGAAAGTGTCACTGAGTTTCGTGCACCTCTAAACACGGGTGGTGTGCGTCCGGGAGGTAGCGGTGAAGGGACCAGGAGGTGTGGTTCTAGCCGTCCATCGTGAGCCCAGTCCTCAGATAGATCGAAGTACCAGATAGAGCCGTCGCTTTGCCCCACGAGTGCCCACCGACCCCCAGGCGCGATAGCCAGCGTGTCAGGTTGGAAGCGAGGGATCTTCAGGGACACGGTTTCAACGTCACGTCTGACTACCTGGACGTCGTTATCCGGAAGCCACGGAGCATCCCACCTCCGCAGGGCGCGTTCGATGTCGGGAGCAGAGCACTGGGGGAGAGGTTTAGGGAGAAAGAAGGGCTCGGGGATTACTTGGCCGAGAGAGCGGTGGAAGATGTGATTCCAGAGTTGGAGAGATTGGCTGGCTTTGTGTAGGGTGTGGCATGTCTGAAGAGCGATGAGAACGAGGATAATTGCTTGGTAGACAGAGACCACGCACCACTCGTATACTGAGAATGTCATCCAAAGCAAGCTCCGCGAGAATCAATGTCAAGAGTTCGTGAGGTAGACCAATTAGAGTTGCGACGTTGGCCATGCTTGGTTAAAGGTCGTGGAAGAGGAGAAGAAAACACATTTGGGGAATACGAGACAGTCGCCATTTTTTATATTCCCGAAACAAAAAAGTTGTAATGGTCCAACGTAGCCGGGTCCGTGGAACATAGGGCTTCCTTCTGGCGCCGTGCACACAATACCCACCAGCAGGCTCTAGATGGTCCCAGCTATATGCGTCTCCCCAGGCGGTACTTGATGCAGCCCCTGGCATGGCAAACCCACCAACGTTGAGCCTTGGTTCCTTCCGGAGACGTTTAGGGGGGGTTTAGAGCGTGAATCTTCGCCAGAGTGGTTCGCGATACCGACTTGGAGACACCAGATATCGTACATTAACGCACTCCCGCAGTTTGGAGTACCCCAAGCGTCGGGAGGACGGTAGGGTTGGTGGTAGTTGATGACACAGAGCGCTCCGCGTTGCTTTGACCTTATTTGTCACCAAATTAAACGCGCCCACGTGGACAAGTCCTCCCAACCCGTCACGAGAACCAACCACATTGCAGACACAAGAAAGTCGAGTAACAGTTACATAGGCTACATAGTTAGCTTGAGAGTCATCGGAGCAATCCCCATCGAACGAAGCACCCTTCACGACTCTGAGGATATCGCTGCGAGGAAACGTCCCACTGTCAGCCGATAACCGCTCATAAACTGAGTTTATCACCCAGAGAGTGTTACCTATGGCGTTCAAATGTAACATTTAATATCACGATCGATAAGTCAGTCCGCGCGATATATGGCAGTGAGTGCACGCGAAATCGCGCCGAGCCCAGAACGCGCGATATGTTGGGCTTCAGCTGGGTAGCACGAGCTCAATGGGGTCTGATGGTTACATGGCGAGTTTGGAATTGGGAACTCGAGAGCGTAGACCTGCGCAGTGGCGGCTCTGATCAAGCTCCGACTGTATCTGCAGCTCAATGAATGTGACCGGCAGTTCACAAAGATCATCATCAACACAATCAACCACTTGCGTGTCGCCAAGGTTTGTAGGATAAGTCATTACGCTCCGAATCTACTCGAAGGGCCACATAGGAGATCAAGCTCCGCAAAACACATTGATCTTGATGATACACTCCTCAACGAGTTTCGTATCAAGGTCAAACATCTTCCTCTCCTTCATCCAGCTTATGGTACGTGTTTGGCATGCTTCACAGACTCCTGAAAAGGCTAGCTGCTCGACGTTGGCCATCAGGGACGCCCCTACTGTCGCTACGTCAGGCCGGAGGAGATGCGGGCCAAGTGCAGCCCACCACTGCATCGCTCCCTTCTCCTTCCATTCATCTTCACATCTCCCCAGCGAAGGACACTGAGGGTCCTTCACAACGCCTGGTGGAGTGAATGCCATCGCTTTTCTCAACTCATCAATCCTCGCCTTGGTCGAAGATATGAGGAAAAACACCTGGAATCCCATGTCCTCGGCATCCTTTGCGGTGATCGAGGCAAGGGAATCATCCAGAAGCTGGCGAGCGGCTGGTTCGACCCACTTGGTGATCCCGTACTCCCTTCCAAGTCTGATCCGGAGTGGTGGGCTCAAGCAGCGCCGTGCATCGAAGCGGGTGACGGCGTACTCAATCCCGTCATCCATCATGAAATAGTGAGAGAGTTCAAGAACGTCGAAGAGGAATTGGTCTGTCCTTGGGAACTGGCTGCGTTTCAGTGAGTGAATACGAATTACCTCACAGAACTGTCATAACTTACCTTGGTCCGCTGAACAAGTAGGCCATGAAATGGTTGACCTTCCGAGGCGTGAACTTCGGATAATTGAGAGGGATGGGATGATCGTCATCCATACCCTCCAGAACTGTGGCAGATGGGAGAATCTTTGGGAGCGAAAACATGTCCCGAAGCATCTCCGACCTGTCACACAGAAGGGAGCGGTATACTCGGTACACGACTGCGGTCCCTTCTTCCTCGTCAACCGCCTGGGAAAGGTACATCACTAGAACCTTCGATCTCTGACTGAATGTACTGACCCACCATTAGAACTAGATTTCCATCGTCGTAGTAAAATGTAGGACTGCGTTGGCGGACGATGCGAGACTGGACAGCCATGGGTACGGCCGTCAGGACTGTCTGCAGTGGAGTACTTAAATATAACTTGCACTCACGCCTCGTGCCCTATTCAAGTTGCCGGTCGATGCTTCGGCGTGCCCACAACACATGTTTTCCGTTTGGCCAAGATCCTATGCTATCAGTCGGGCCTTGTTTTAACCCGAGGTAGGCTTGCATTCCCTGACTTTCACCTACTCTCTCGTCCCAGAACCATGAGCTATCAGTTCCCCAACCTTCCCCCAGTTCAAAACCAGGTTCAATGGCCTGCACATATTGTGTCAGCATACCAAAACCTTCAAACAATCTTTGAACGGGCTCAGAACCTCGCCCGCCAAGATCAGCCAGACCCTGTGCGGGTACAACTCGTGGTGACGGATATCGTCAACCGATGTGGGCCGCTCCTTCGAGCCCTGGAGAGCGAATTGCCAAACGAGGGTTGGGTGCCAGCATGTGCAGAAGTACTTTTTCGGCTCGCTTTGTTCCTTCAGATAGCTATCGATGCAGCAGATGGAAGGTACGCTTCCGCTCGCTGCTCTACTGGACTGAGTAGCTCAGTTATATGATCCAATAGGGAGGATGACAACATTCAATTTGTCCAGCTAGTGACAGATGTACGCACTCCAGGACAGAGGGGTCGGCCACCGAAACAGTTCGACAATGCCATTCTTCAACTTGCACTGGACGGGCAAATGAAGATTTCAATCCCTGCCTTAGCCAGGGTGATGAAAGTACATCCGAATACCCTGCGGAAATACGTCAAAAAGCATGGGCTCTACAATCGCTTTTCTCCAATCACCGACGGCGAGCTGGATGCCATTATGCGCAGCTTCCACATGGCATACCCGGCGTCGGGGATACGGTACGCAACGGGGTTTCTCAGGAGGCGAGGTGTTAGGATTCCGAAGCGGCGAATAATAGCCTCGCTTCGCCGGGTAAGCCCTGTGGGGCGGACTATGCGAACTCGTGTCGCTATAGTCCGCCGTGAGTATAGCCAGATACGTCCTAATGCGATGTGGCATCTCGATGGGCATCATAAGCTCATTCGTTGGGGTATTGTTATCCACGGGACAGTCGATGGTTACTCCCGCAAGGTGAGCGCCTTACGATTTGCTATCTGGGGCATAAATAATCAGTGGGCATTTGCTGACGAATGATATAGATTGTCGGCCTACGTGCTAGCTCAGACAATACTGCAGAGACAGTCCTAGCACTGTTCATCGAGTCCGTCAAGAAGCATGGCTTCCCATCACGAGTAAGAGGTGATCGGGGAAGCGAAAATATTGAAGTTTCCGTGTTTATCACATTATTCCGTGGTCTGAATCGGGGCTCTTTTGTCTGGGGAACGTAAGTACTGAGTTCTAAGTGATTTATATCCTAGCTGACAGGGCTTCACTGTACCTAGCTCAACACGAAACACCCGTATCGAACGCCTATGGGTCGAGGTTGGGTCTCAGTTTGCACGCCCATGGCAAGCATTTTTCCGCCGTCTCGAGCGGCTTCATCGCCTCGACTGTAGCAAGCCAGCACACTTATGGCTCCTGCGCCACCTCTTTCTGCCGAAGATCAATGACGATTGTGTGTCCTTCCAGGAGAACTGGAATAATCATCCGATCGCGAGACTCGGACATGACCAATCGCCGGAGGTACGATTAGCAGCTTCATCGTGTAAGAGGCTGGATATTGAATAGTAAAACGCTGCAGGAAATGTACCTGCTTGGGCAGTTGATGCATGGCAGGTATCCCACACCCACCAATGTTCATTCGACAATCAAGGAGAAGTATGGTATGGTCCCCGATCCCCGCCAAGCGTTAAGCGCCCACCTAGCCCGTAACGTCCATCACAATGCTGTGCCTGTTCCCAGTAACGGAAATCCCTTCCCATCGGATGAAGCCACAACGACGTTCATGGCCGCTCTTAACTCAGTGATCGACTCGCGTGTCATTCCCGATGGATTCTACCTTCTTGAAGACGAGTGGGATGGTGTCCGATACCCAACCAGTGAGCCCATTCGCGTTGCTCGAAAGGACGTTGACATTCCACTTCCTTTCGAGGTATGGTATCCTCGAGCGGTGATGTGGGCTCAAGGACTCCGATTAATGATCATTGTACAGGAATCGTACGAATGATCTAGCCTAGACTGGGTATAAAAAGTATGTTGATGTTCACCTATGAGCCGCGAGTCCGACAATGCACTGGGTGATAGTCGACGACCTTCAATTTTATATGGCTGTACGGCCACAGGGATCATTGTTCTAGCTCCTCAAAGGTGCACAAACATACCGGAGCTTAAGCGAGGGCATCACTGCTCCCGCTTATATTGCTGGCCAGCTGGCACCTCTGACCTTCACTCTCTCTCTCTTTCTGTCGAGCCATCGCCGAAATCGCATATTCTGTCCTTTGGTACGACTGCAACGACTCCAACCTTCGCTTAGGCATTTAGTTTAGGGCTTCCTCAGGGTTGTCGATGAGCTGCCAGGAGCCTACGCCGACGGGGGTATGCACTTGTATTGCGTTCGTCAAGAGGAAGTCAAAGGATAAATGCAAGACGTGCAAGCATCCCAAATCCGCTCATACCTCCGGAGCGCCGGCGACTGGGCGGTCCACAAGATCCTCGTCAACAGCATCGAATTCAGGTCCGAAGTCCACTGTAGATGATGTATTAGAAAGATACTTCAGTGGTAATTTGCGTTCGGCATCCAATTCCACCGGCGTAAGTGGAAAGAAGGCGAAGACCGAGGAGCAAGCTGCGAGAGAGGAGACCAATTCCGGCTTCCGGCCTAGGACGAGGCGGTCGGCCGGACAGCAGCCATCGGCGTCTGGATCACAGGTGCATTGTTCTTTCCTGCCACCATACCTCCATGTTGTTTTTCACAGAACTCACATATGCTGCACTTTCAAGGCTGTTCGTCCCGCCAAGAAGTCTCAGGAGCGGAGCGGTATCGTCAAAATTGGGGGAATTGTCATCATTACCTGCGGTCTGACTGTACGTCGTCCCTATCTGTCTTTCTCCCAACTCCATCCCTCACCTCCTATAGGATGACGGCAAGCTGAAGAGCACCAAGGCGCCTACTAAGCAAGAGCTGCTCACATTGCGGACGAATCAGCTAGCGGTACTCGAACGGGTCAAAGGGATTGACATGGATTTAGCCATGAACCAGAGTGAAATTGAGGGATGGCTTACCGCACACCTTCCTACCTTTTTCCGGGTCCTGGATAGGTTGGACCCACCCATTGTGGGACAATCCCGATGGGTCCTTGCAGCAAAGGACCGTCTGAAGCTATATGTCGTCCGCCCAGCTAAAGGGGAACTGACGGGCAGTGATCTTTGGGAGGCTCGAGGTCCAGCATCGCGGCCGTTTCGTGAAGCAACGATACATAATGGTACGTCGCCATTGAACTTCAGTTTATTTATCTTTGTACACCTTATTTATACACTAACTATGCTTCTAACATAGCTACTAAGAGAGAGATACCACACAAGATCTGCGAAGACCTGGAGGCTGCCCTGACCGGCCCATTACCATCTGAAGATGACGAGGACCGCCAATCGAATGCCAGCGACGACGGCGTTGGGGAAGATGCTTCCGATTGCGAGGCTCCGGCAACCCCCAAGCCAAGAAGAAGGCTCCGTTCCAGCAAGGGAAAGGGAAAGGAGCGCCTGATCGAGACAAGCCCTGAGAATGACGACACGATCATCGACCTCGCTTCATCCGACTCTGAAGTGCCACGGGAATTCGTCTACAGTCCCACCCCCACTCTCCAGTCACTCCAGAAGTCACCGCCAAAGCCTCGAGTGTCGCCGCGCCCCCCCAGACGCCAAGCTCAAGCTGGACCCAGCCGCAAACGTGCCCGTTCCGACGCAGGGGATGAAAATGAAGAAACCCGGGTTCCAAAGCGTGTGAGGGAGGAAAAAGGTATGCCGACATCTCACTCAGACCTTTGAAAATGTGGCTTACGTCCGAAGGTGATCCCCCTCGTGAAGAGAGTACGCAAGAATCGCGCCGGGCGCTGGCTACCACCACCAACACCAAGGTCCCCACTACCTTTGCTATGCCCCAGATCTCGACATTCAACCCATGGTCGTCGTAATGGAGAACCCGCTTAAGACACCCGCATCTTACCCGTCATCATATCCCAGCCTTCGGCTCTCCTCCCCTATACCCATCCTCTTCCATACCGCCTCTCCTTGCATTCCGATTTAATACACCCATCTTCACCTTCGCTCCTTTCCTTTGATAAGCCTCCAAACCATCATAGACCTAATCTACTAATAGTGAACTTGTCATTCTTTACCTTACATGTGCTTTGGACACTCCACGGACCACGGACACCAGTAAGGACTTCTTTCAGCATGGACATCATACTGTAGTTAGACACTCCTGTATAGGATAATGTTCATTGCAATTGACCTGCATCCCACCGGCCTTGCTTTGCCCATGGAACCTAAGGCCGAAGTAGTCAAATGCCTTTGTCAGCTAGCAGTTCCTGGCAAAAGCTCACCACCTGAACTCAAGTGAGGTGCAATTTCAACCTATGGTTAGGAGTCTTCGTAGGGCTCAGTATTGCTGACTTCGCATTCGCACCTTCGATATATCGCGCGGTTGCGCACTTGGCGGGATTTCGCGCGCGCTCGGGTACCGTATATCACGCGTTTTCAACACAGTATCGCGCGTCCTCAAAGCAATATCGCGTGTCCTCAACGCAATATCGTGGAAGCACTCACAAATATCGTGGATGTGCTCAAAACATCGCGGAAACTCAGAACCCGCGATACATCTTGACTTAACTGTTACAAGGTAAGTCAGGCTCAGATAAGGCCCAGTAAATCGCGTGGATGGAAATATCGATCGTGATATTAAATGTCACATTTGAACGCCATAGTTACCCTAGTATCAATGTCAAGAGTCCACCTGGAAGAAGTAGTAGCCGTGCCACAGAGGCTATTCGAGAGCGACAAACAGTGTAAAAGGTGGAAGAAAGGAGCCGACAATTACAAGCCAGTCGCGCTTTTGTATTCCTGTGACAAAAGGGTCGCTGTGGAGGTCAAACGAAAGGTTGCCCGCGATACAGGCGCTTCCACCTATACCCTTCCACCTGGCGACTACAATAGACCCTCGAGCCCAGCAACTTCAGCAGCCGCCGAAGAAGCGCCCGCTGCAAATAGAACCAATTCGTACACATTGAAGAAGCCATTTCCTTCGAGACGGAGTACAAGGACGAGTGACAGACCACCTGCCACCGCCAGGTGAAGCACTACCCAAGGCCCCTCTCAACGTCGCCAGGTTCCAGACCTTGAGCGCCAAATCGCCAGGTGACAGATGGTTGATGACAAGAAGCGTTGCTATGTTTGCTTTGACATGTTTTGCCACCGAACGCGCCCACGTGGACACTGGAGCCGCGCCGTGGGAACGGAGTTAAGGCGCTGATCATGATTCAGTGATTCAACCGACCCCACATCGCAACCTCTCCACTGTCTCTTCCACACCACTCACTCCTTCTTGCTTCCGCTCACCCAACATCTCACATACACCACGACGGCTGTCTGAGCACTATTACCCTCCCTTGGTTTGGATTGGGTTTGCTGCCACATCTGAAGAGAACGAATACCGAGGCAGCGTTTGGTTGTAGGAATTAGGATTGGGTTCGAGGACGATGAACAGTACCATGAACGACGCCATAATGAACTCGCGGGCTGAGCAAAGGCGATTGAAGTTGTTGGAGGCGGAGAGGGAGCAGCTTGCAGAGGAGATGGAGGCGTTGAAGATCACAGAGGTGAGTCGCGTCCTTGTGTGGCACTCGGTCGTCCGAGTCTACCTTTTGTTGCGAGTTCGCGAAACCAATGTCTCTGTGGTTTGGATAGGAACAACTCAATATCCTTAAACACCCATTCCGAAATGTCAAGTTCGAGTTCTGGGACCTCGACGGGTTGTATTGGACCAAGTCCTCGCTCTACACGCGCCAGGTGCGTGCACTCGACGCCACTCTACTTGTTCTGAGGACTGACACTTTCAAACATAGTATACAACCTCTGTTCCGGTGGCATGGCCCACGGATACCACAATTCCTTCGACTGGGACTACGAGCACATACCCATCGTATACCTCGTCCCTAGCGCCTCCACCGTCACCCGCACCCACCGCGACACCCTTGCCTTCACCAACAATGACAGTCATCGACTTGACCACTCCAGAGGACTCGCAGGACACCATTCGCCTCTCTTCCTCCAAACCACGTTCTCGTAAGCCACTCACGAGAGTCTACTCGAGCAACGATATCCAACTCGGTGCCGAGCACGTCGTACCGGTCCCGACTCTCGGAACCGTGCAGGCCGCTTCAGCACGAACTGGCGTCCCTGCCAAGTCCAGGACCACTTCGACCTCTAAACAGGGGAAAGAGATTCATGCGAGCACCAAGTCGCCTGGGCTCCGCCACAAACCATCTTTGGAAAACTGGCTACCCACCCAAGCTCCCCGCGGTCCAAGTCCTCGTCATCGAAGTCGAAGCTCGCTGGTTCTGGGACGTCTACATCCCTTGGACGCTCGCATCAATTGCCTTCACCTCATACGAAGCGAGAGAAAGATGCGTCGAGTGTCAAGGAACCCGGGAGTCCCATGCGTGATCTCGACTTCAATTCCAACTTCAACTCATCCTTCGCGGCTTCGGACTTCAGTCCCTCACCATCCTCGTGGAGCCTATCTGAGTTATCCTCATCCTTGTCAAGCTCGCACCACTCGAGTCTGCTCGCGCCGACTCCGTTGTCGAGTACGCACACGACGCCCTGCCCGACGCCCTCCGCTACCAAAACAACGTTCGGCTCGTTCGACTCGCCTTCCCACCCTCCTAATGCCAATCCCACCGCAGACGGTGAAGGCTACTTCGGATACAGCGCAATGGAGATATTCAAAGTGTTGAACGGGGACGGGGATCCATACGAGCGGACTCCGGCTGGTACGCCATGCGCTACGCCCTCTGCCTCAAAAACCTCGTTCGCATCAGACTCGATCGGTATTCCTGGACGGACGGAGATTACTATGAAGAGCGATAGCGCGTCGGTGGTAGACGACTACATCCAGCGTACCCAGAACGCACTCTTCTCTTCGTTATCAGCTCGCGCGTCTGCGTCCGGCAATCTTTCTCCAGCTGCGACGCCCTCGCCAGGAAAGACCGCGTTTAACCTGTCGGACGAGATTCTTGGAGTCACCGGTG
>JANDKE010000824.1:0-19696 GCA_027627275.1 Coprinellus aureogranulatus | reverse complement strand
GGCGTACGCGGCTAGACACGATCGACCACGAGCGGCGGTCATAGGGTCTTCCGGGACGCGAAACGGGGGGCTTGGAAGGCCCCAAACTCGGCGGCGTGGGGTGTGGAGGGGCGCTTTCGAGGCACAGTGAGTACCAGTTCAATAGATCTAGCAAAACCTCGACTTACCCCTGCAGTTACAAGCGTCGAGGTCTCGTCAACAAGCCGAGACCATGTTCAACCCCACCGAAAGTGGAACGCGGGTGCGTCGAGGCGCTCGGTACGATGGGGACGAGTGCGAGGGTGGGGGTGGACTGCGAAGGCGAGAGTGAAGGCGGGGTCTACATTCGAGGTAAGTCCAAGTTCGTTGCGAGGGGTCTCGGATAGGAGGCTTACCTTTCGCTTAGACCTTCACCGCGGAAACTTGCGTGTGGAAAACGGCCAAGCGGCGGTCACAGAGCCTTTGGGAACGCGAAGTGGAGGCTCGGGAAGCCTCGATATCGATGGCGTGTGGTGTGCGGAGGTCTCTCGGACACGGTGAGTACCAGCCGATAAAATTTGGTCACCTTTCGCTTATCTTGACGCTTGCAGGCTTCTGGGTCTCGTCTACGGGTTGAGGATGGGCTCCAACCCCTGCGAAAGCGAAATGCGAGCGCGTCGGGACGATGGGTACGGGCTCGAGGGGGGTTGTAGTGCGAAGGCGATAGCCAAAGTGGGGTCTACGGCCTCAAACGTAAGTCAGAATTCGTTGTGAGTGTCTTGGACTCGAAGCTTACCTCTTCAATAGACCAATAGACCTTCGTAGAGCTTCCGTTCAAGCAGGTGGACAACCGAAGCTGGGATCGAGGGGTACCGGAGGCGAGCGTTTGCCAGGGTGCTGGAGGATAGGTCTACCTGTAGGAGTCGTCAAGCAGATGTAGACTACGGCGACGAATGTTTGAATATACGAACGTTTTACTTTCGGAGTATAGGTTCAAGGGGGTCTGGGGTGAACCTGGGGCGAGGTGGGGCGAGGTGGAGAGGGTCTATGGACCGGGGAAAGGTGTCTGTGGGTTTGGGGTTTGGGTGGAAATGACGAGGGGGTTGGGAGCGAGGTACGTCGGTTTTTTGGGTCGGTATGGACGAGAGGGAGGTACTGACTTCGTTTATTCGACTTGTAGCCCTCGAAAATAACCTCTCGAACGTCTACACGGCCTTCCGCGAGACGATACCGACTCTGGAGAGTAAGGTAAGTCTTCTCAGCGAGTCTAAATATGTGTTCGCCCGCTTACCGTCCATTTTACGAGTTCCAGCCTTCGTGAAAGTATCTGGATGCACGTTCACGATTATACGAGCACCCGAGCTGCTCGAGTACGACGGCGCACCCCGAGTACGAGCTCATCGACACCCCGAACACGCACGCGAACCCGAGTACACGACGAAGAGGCCTTCACTCCCTTCAGCGAGAGTGGGAGGTCATTGTGGTATTCGCGAGCGTGTCTTCGGAGAGCGAGGTAAGTCAAACGAGCGTGATACATACGAAAGAGGCTTGCTTACCTTCGACTATAGATGAACGACGCTCGCTTGGATTTGTCTAGCGAGCATTGCAAGCCTTTGTGAGTGGGATGGTGAAAGGTAAGTACGATCCTTAGTGCGTCTACGCTGTGTATTGTTTACTTACTTACCTTCGAAAAGCTCTAGGTGTAGCAGGAACACCCTCAAGCCTACGATGCGGGTCGAAATTGAGTCAAGGAGTATGCCTACCTCCCGGGGAACGTATGAATCGAATCATTACCAACCTGGACGCGAATCGTAGACTGCGCTCTCGGTTCTACATGAGCGAGGGCTGCGGGTGCACGAGAGGGAAGATAGATTAACATAGAGAGTCAGTAAGTTATCGAAACAATCCCTGAAAGGCGTGGAACGAAGGCTTACCTCTCCCACATTTATTTCAGCACTCCTCAAGCCGTACTTGCTTTCAAGGAACAGCCGTACCGAGGGTGTTTTCGAGGAAGTGTGAGTGCTAGGGCTCGTAAGGTGAGTATTTCGCCCGTCTACGAGAAAGTAAACGATCGACTGGCCTTCTATCCCTTCGAATGGCCGTACTCTAGTTGCTTAGGATAGGTCTTGAAATTGGACGCAGGCGACTCAAGACCCTCGTACCGCGCTTTCCGCGAGATGATGAGGCGAGCTATCGTTTCACGAAGGCTAAGGCGGATATCGAGAGGTGAGTCAGTCGTTGTGTGAGGTGTTACAGATGCTCACCTGTCTATGAACTCTAAGGACGAACCTCGTCCGTCCGCCAGGCATTCTATACCGGAGGTCAGTCTCATATTGTATGTAGACTCGAATCTAACTGACCTATCTCATCGTTTCATAGTCGCTACCTACGACTGGCGAATAGGTCAGTGTACGTCGTTTACGTGGATGCAGAACAGTGGTGCGTGTACTGACCGAGGTGTTAGGTGGGTGTGCGTCGAATGAGGAACCGCGGTCGACAGAAATGGGATAGGTGGGGCACCGACAAGGGAGAGTCTTGCATACTTCGAGAGTGGTCGTAGGGAAACACGTAGAGGAGTAATTGACAGGGTAAGTCGAAGGACGTCGTATAGTCGAGATTCGGGGATGCTTACCTTCGTACCGCAGGGCTGAAGCCCTCTCGTCTCCCATTCTAATCTGAAACACCTGAAGGTCGTCGAAGTGAGTAATCTCGTGCAAGGGAAACGGAGTGTGACTGACCTATTCTGTAGACCTTCGCAGAAATACCGGGCACTCGCAGTAAGCGGCGCTTGGCGGGTCAGCTTCGACGCAGCGCTCGTGTGCTGTCAATACAGCGAATAGATCGAGGTCAGCGAGCGAGTCACAGCGTGGGCTTGGAAATCTAAACTCACATATTCTCAGATAGCCAAAGCTCAATACCTCATCCCTGTCTTTCCGCTCGCTGAGAAAGGAGAGTCAGAACCGTGTAGCGGATGGAGGACACGGATTGACGATATCTTTTGCTTCAGAATTGGGTCCGCGAAATCTGCGAGAATAAGGTCAGACCCAATTTCTATTTCAGCGAGAACGGTCACTTACCGGCTTGACATAGATGAGTGTCGACTGCGTAGAGGACGACGTGGCGGTTAGTGAAGGCGAGAGCGGGACGTCCATCGGTCGTGGGAGTCCGGCCGGCGGTACATGGTTTGGTTCGTCGCGTCTCCGCTCTTTCTTTCTTTCCTTCGCGCATCCACCCACGTCTCGCTCACGCCTCTATCGCGATACTCAGTCGTTGACCGACTCTCCCTACCTCCCCCAATCTACTAATATGAATTCCCCAAAGCCAGTGTCCGAGGATAGGCAGTCCTCCGCGAACGCCGACTCAGCGATTGGAGTCGAAGTCCACTTTCCTGCTTTCCATTCCGCGACGCCTCCTCCTACAAACACGACTTCTCCCCCATCTACCCCGAAGTCTCCTGCTGCTTCGGGTTCGAGTGCTCGCAAGCGCATCGACATGGGCAGCAAGGTCTTTCACAACATGCGCGAACACATCTTCACCCCCACCAAGGACCCCCGGGAAGTTATCGAGAAGACTAGTACCCCCAATCCCAGCCCTTTATCCACCGATTACGCGGCTACCAAGGATGTAGATCCTTCATATACAACGTTAGTCTCTTCACCTTATGTGTCACCTTCTATTCATCGGTCTGAAATCCGTTCAACAGCCCAACTAAGTTGAAGAACAGTTCGGCGCACGTTCACACCTCGAAGACCATCCTCGGTGACGCGTATACGAACAACGAACTCGTATCACCCTCCAAGACGGATCCCCGCTCTCTCGAACAGGCGAGCGACGCGAACATTGTGGGCAATGCGAGGTATGCCTTCCGTTCTCTTTGTTCCCTCCCAGTTCTCATAATGAACATGTCGAGTAGATCTACTGCTGCTGCTGAGAAGTCCACAATCGAAGCCACCACCGTTGTCAACGCTCCCACAGAAGGAAACAAGGAGAACATTGCGGAATCCGCGCTCGCGGTGAAGGACAGGTACGTCGATGCTCCCTCACTCAGCGCACGGTCTAACAGGTGTTTCAGACAACGCTATGGACCTGCCCCTGCGTCGACGAGTGGAACCAAAGGCGCTTTTTCTCCTTTGAAGTCTGCGAGGAAGCGTACACGGTCGACTGAGAACCAAGGGGATGCGGAGAAGAAGAAGTTGCGACGAGGAGATGCCCCTCTCGCAGACATCGAGGAGTCTGGTGCGCCGACTGTCAATAATGAGTATGCTAGGTACGTGTGCTTGTTCCACACCTCCCGTCACTTGCCTGAATTATGGTTTAGTTCCGCTGCTGTCCCTCTTCCATCTGGCGCGGCCATCGAGGGGAATACGGATACTTCCAACATTGACCCTTCCGTCCAATCTCCTAGCAATGCCACTCCGGAGTCGAGTGGCGACGAGGCTCCGGCACTTGCTCGAATGGACAAGGGTAAAGCGAGGGCTAGTGACGATGACGACAACGACGAGGGAAAAGCCAGTGCTGCTCAGCCCCAGCCTACCAACGCGCCTTCCTCTTTGCTCGCGCCGTCCCCATGCACTCCTACAGCCCAACCGGGGGATGTCATGCACCAGGCCGCCTCGTCTACTACTGGCTTGTTCGCGCTTGCTGATTCTCGTCCCGCTCCTGTTTCTCGTTTCCTTGTCGACAGCCTTGTAACAACGGGAATCTGGGCTGCGGAGGAAGAATTCGTAAAGGAGCAGCGAAAGTCTATGAAACCGGCTCCCAAGAGCAGGTTTGACGTGCCGTCTTACGCTGAGCAGGCTGGGATGATGTTCGAATTCGAATCGAATGCCCCGTCGACTTCCAATGCCGTTACAGTGCCTTTTGGGCCTCAATTCTCCACTCCCATTCCCTTCCTCAACTTCACACCCCCGGTCGTCGCCCCGCCTGCCCCTCCCTTCAAGATTCAAACCCCTTCGGGACCCCAGGCAGTCGTTCCTGGAAAGACCACCCGGTGCGCTGTTGGTACGCGCACTGCGTCTGGGTTTTTCTCCGCTCCGAGGGAGTGTACCCATGTCTTCCCGCTCACAAAAGACGGAGTTGAGGAGCACCTTCGCGAACACGGCTACGATGTGGACGCCGGCTTAGGTTCGAAAGACAAATGTCCTTGGATGGGATGCGCTCTTTTCGCCGTGGAGGTGAAGGACCTCGCAGCTCATATCTTCAGTGCACACATTGACAAGAAGGCGAAGAAGAAGGTTTGCTCGAACGTAACCTGCAAGAATATCTTCCAGGGTGCGGGGAACAACCCGTACTGCAGCATTGAGTGCGCCCAGTAATTGGGCAGGTCATATCCTAGGAGAACCAGAGGATGTCCTCCAAGACAGCCAGTGTCAAGGCGGTCGATCCTCGGATCTCCCAAACTCGCTTTTCTCTTTCAACCTTCCGTCATTAGCTGCACCTCCTCTCTCCCTCCGTATACGATCTCTTACGAAATCACACATTCACTTTTCTCACTCTCTCCTGTCGCTCTTTGTGAGCGACCGCCACTCTCCTTCACACCTGGTCCCTTGGAACTTCCAATTCGTTATCATTTTCTCCTTCACTACTCTTCTGCTTGCTCTTCGATTTTGTTCATGATCGTTCTCCACGTCCCTTACGATTTCCGTTATGCTTCTACACTTCTCAACCTCAACCCGCTTTCCGCACGCAACGACCCGATACGATAGGTATCATCATCATCTTGTATCAGCCTGACAACGACCGTCAGCTATCTCCCGCATATGCACAACCACCCTGGCATTCGTCACTGTAGCTCCTAGTCGCACTATTGTACATTTTGTATACAACTGTAAGTCCTCTCCTGTATTATTTCTCGTCCATCTCTTACCATATATCCTTGTACAGATCATCACAATCTACTATATTGTACCCAGATCCTCTGAATCTCTCAGAAAGTTGCATTCCACGGCTAATAGTAACTCGGAATCATCGTCTGCGTCCCTCAAGGATACGTACCACAGGATCTACGGGAATGGAGTGCGGAATATGTACTCATTGGAGTAGCTCTGGTCAGGAGGGCTTTGGCTCAAGCGTATTGCGTACTAAAAATGGCACTGATTAAGGATTGTAGTCCACCAGCGGGGACAAAGGTAAGGACTCATGCACATGCTATTTAGCCGATGTCATTCCCCACGGCTACTCAGGACCACGAGGTTCGCTTAGCCGAAGTCCTATGCTGGGTGTTATACACTTCCACGCTTCCTACACGCTTCCACCTTCCCTTACCTATGTTCAGTAAAACCGGAAAATCATACGGGCGTCTCGCAGTGCACGCTGGGGTTACGGATCACGATCAAGGCCTTACTCGTAATTGCCCCACGCAACACGCCCCACATCCTGCGTTTGTTATTTTGCTCCTACACTAAGCATACTAACCCGTCGTTCCATGATCAACAACAGCCTGGGCTTGCTCCTAAGCGTACCCAGTCTTCCCACTAACGACTCCAAACGCCGGTCCTCCCCTCCCAAACATCTTCCTCAGATCGCCTACTAGCAAGTCGGGCTTCTCGTGTGCGGCAAAGTGCCCGCCTGAGGTGTGTTCGGACTCGAAGACTAGGTTCAGGGCTTTGAGCCATCTGGGAACAAAGAATGCGGTAAGCAAGCATGCATCGTACACCAGACGGGATAACGAGGGCGTAGGCCCTGATCAAAGAGGACGAAGGGATTGGGTAGGAATCGACGAGGATGAACGAACAACGAACGGAAGGCGTACCTGGCTGGAACCCTGAATAACTCTCGCGGGAAGTACGAGAACCCCATCGGAATCTCCGTAGGCTGGGACTTCCACCCCGACGCACGTTTTTCGTAGTATATCCTCAACGACGCGGTCGGTCCGGCTGCGGAGAACCAGTATACCGAGATCCAGGTCAAGACTATCGCACAGCTATGATCAGTTTCTTTATTTCCCAGAGCATTACAGACGAACACGAAAACAGACCTTCATCGTCCTCCCAGGGATACCCATCACTCCAATTAACGAGTTTCTCGTATATCCAAGCCAACAGCCCAACAGGCGAGTCGGCGAGGGAGTACCCGAGCGTTTGAGGTTGTGTGCCTTGCACGGCGGAGTATCCTCGACCGAGTTCTTGGAACCACTTCGTACGTTCGAGTCCGGCTTTCTCGAGGTCTGTGAGGTTGGATTTGTCTTCTGCTGCGAGACGGCTGGTGGCGGTTAGCGTATTGTGAGATGATGAAGGAAAGGAAACAAGGGGAGGAGGGAGCGAGGGAGGATGGGGAAGGTTGACGTACTCGATAACGTGCGGGAAGTTGGTATGCCATGCTTTACTGTGCTTCCCGCCGTACGTGGCTGCGATGGTGTTTGTTATCTGTTCCACGTTCATTTGGGAGACAGGACGATACACTCGAGGGACGTACATGAAAACCCCAATCTCCTCCCTGTGTGACTAGGATACGCGTCAACAAGCCACTTCATGACGCCCCAAACGAATCGACGTACCATATTCGTCGTAACCCAAAGAAAGCATCAGCTTATGGGATGCCTAGGCAATGAACAGAGTGAGGAGTTGTGGTACTGGAGCATGGCCGATCGGTTACCTCTGCGTGCTGCTGGACACCGAAACCCTTCTTCGTTGGCGCAGAGGAAAAGCCAAAGCCTGGTAGACTCAGTGCAACTGCGTGGAAGCTGGGATGATCACCGGACGAGTCGACGAGGAGTGGTAAGATCTTCCTGACTTCAATGAAGCTTCCTGGCCCTACGAACACACAGAGTCCACAACGTCGTCAACCGAAGTCGGAGAGACACAGCCAAGCTTGCACTCACATCCGTGTACGAACAGAAGAGGGATTGCGCCCTCGACCTCGCTCCTCTTGTGCACGAAATGTACCTCCAGCTCTCCGTGCCCATCCACAGCGATCGTCTGAGTGAACTGCGGCAGCTCAGCGTTCAACGCGGCCTCATGCTTCCTCCAATCGTACCCATCCTTCCACCTTGCTACGAGGCGCTTGATGTCAGATAAGGGGGGGCCGTAATCCCGACCAGAGTCTTCGAGTTCGTCAGGGAAGGTGGTGAGCTCGAGCTTGCGGCGTAGGAGGTCGAGCTTTTCGTCTTGGATAGAGATCTTGAACGGTCTGGGTTCGTTGGTAGTGGTCATGATAGGCGGAGATGGTGGACTTGGGAAAGCAGCGCTCAATGGGAAGGCTATTTGTATCCATGAACTGCCGGTGATATTTGCGAGTGAGAAGACCGATGGGGTGATAGATCATAGGTTCAGAAGAAAACAAAATGCATTGCAATCGTATTACAAACGACTACAATACACAGGTTGGCTCGTAGGCATACTCGATGATCGAACGCTCGGAGTTGACTCGAAAGAACGTGGGGTTTGGGTAAAGATAGGTCGGCCTTTGGCTTTGACGTAGGGAAGGATCATGGAAAGAGGCTTTCTGGGGGCGGGGGCGTAAAAGTTTGGGCGCTCACCATTGCGATTCAAAGCCCTTTGTTCATCCATGTAGCCCTCCTCCCGACCGGCCCTTCATTGAGTAACCGAACCAGAAAACTCCAGCAGGTCACTAGACTCCACGTCCTGGTTCTAGGATATCCTGGGACGGCCTGCCGTTGCTGCTCATGGAGAGCTGAGGACAGCGGTCTTCTGTTCGCAGTTCAATGGCGACGGGTTGCATCTTGGTTCCTCGCTAGGTTGTACAATGCTTGGTGAACCCGGACTTATCCTCCTTAGAGACGGATTTCTTCACGCTGGCAACCGGGGAGAAGCAGAGAAGCAGAGGAACACTATAAGATAGCTGGTGGGGCTGTTTTCCACAGACTTCTAGGGTCGGTACGGGTCATTTGAGGATTGAAAAAACGTTGGGCGGGGTATGGTCGTGGTGGTTCAGGATCAAGGGCGGTTCTAAATTCCGCCTGATCTCCGCTTTTCGCCTTGATCCCGCCCAATATTGCACAGTTTTCGGCTTGATTGCTCTCAGTATGGAAAAAGTAAGAGGAAATCTGAAAAAATTGAACAAGCGGAAGCCTGATTTGGGATAGAATTCGGGTGAAATTGTTTTCACCTCAACATCCCCGCAACGCGGCAGGTTGTTGCCCTCTTCCCTCCCCACAAATCCCTCAGCGCATTTCTTCCAGGCGTCTTTGAGCTCGAATAGACCCTGAATTTTGGTTTATAGGTCATGAAACAAGCCTACAACAGCGGTAGAAGTCGATGAATCTCGAGTCGAAGCACAGCGACCTATAAACTTGGAACAGGGATAGTCAGGAAGGATGAAGAATGACTGCTGGTTCTAGGGCTCGATAGTACGTACAGTTAGTCCTTAAGTCGCTGTCTAACAAGCCACACCTGCCTTTACCACATTCCTGCAGGACAGACTCGCCAGAGGATAACATCAGCCCACCTCGGAAAATTGTCGGATGACGCCAGGCTACGTGGCTTTGACCGCTGCTTGTTTCTCAGGGCTCTGGCAAAGGGCGTCGTTGAAGTACTGTGCATTGTGAGGCTTGACTCTGCAGTTGTGTCCATCTTGGAGCCTGCGATGCACAGAAGTCGTAGTCTACGCCGATATGGCCATAGAATGATTTCTGGCGTCTTCGGCCCTTTTGGGTCACAACTGCAAAGCTGGCTATACTCGCGCCGTTAATTACCACCCCTGGTTATACTGGCACTTTCTATGGCGAGCAGAGCGATATTCAAATTTACCCAGAATGATGTGTTACTGGTTGGGTCCATCTCGGTTGCTCCTGGACTGCCTTGGCGCTATACTCTGGCTTCGTTCTGTCTTGACTTGGCATTCAAACTCTGGCGAAATATCAGCGTTCCTTCTACGTCTAGTATAACGGAATCAGGCCAACGCGCTTTTGCGCACTTCTAGTTCCAGATGGGTGCTCTTGGAACCGACACATTCTGTTTTACACGGTTCAGGTTAGGATCGTCGTGAGGCTCCATGATGCATGACGCCCTATTGAAAACTCGCCTTCTTTCTGCTTTTTTCTGCGATTGTTTCTCCTGAATCTAGGCTGGAACCCACTCCATCAAACGAAGTCAATGTTATTTCACAGCGTCCCAACCGCAAATCCAGCTGTATTCGCCGTATTTCTTCCCCTGGCCTCACTGGCACGTTCTCTTATGACCCGAGCGACACTAAAGTAGAGTTGAAGCAGAACACGCTGGCTACTGGTCGAGGCGTCTCGATCGCTGCTGGGCTTCGCTGGCACCGTGCTCTGGCTTCGTTCTGGCTTTGAGTCTTGGGGTTGAAACTGGGGGGAGCACCCTTTTACACGTAGCATACCGGATACAACATAGCAGACGCGTTACTAGTAGCGTGCCTCTCGTTCCGGAAGGGTGCTCTTGGAACCGAAACATCTGGTTTCCTGTGGTTTAGCTTCGGGTCGTCGTGTGACTACCATGATGCTCTGTCAAAACTAGGCTGTCTCTGCGTTGTTCCGAGGCTGTTTTTCTTTGAACCTGGCTGGAACGCGTCGACCTCAAGGTGCTCGCTTGTCATTTGGCTCTGCTGTGTGGGGAGAAGACGCGCCATACCTAGCGGTGAAGAGGAAAATTAAGGTCAGTTTATCTGCGAAGACGTACCGCATTGACCCAAATATACACATCCCTGGCTGTATCGCGGCTCCGTTCCACCGTCACGTTGGTTCTTCAGTCGAATAAAGCTCCTCTGGTGGTCATAGTCCACGGTTCGGAAATGCAACAGGCTACGGGCCGACATCTGTGTCCACAGCTTGACTATGCTGGCTTGACGCCCAAAGATGAGAGGGTGCTGAGAGCGGGGAGTTGGCAGATTTCTTATTGAGATTTGTCCTCTTGTGTCCTCTTATTCTCTCTTTCTCGTTTGAGGCGTCTCGTCGAGAGCTCGCTGTTCATCCACATCGTTGCTGGAGGCGTTCTCCTGGATGAACTATTGAATAGGTAAGTCGTGTTGCTTTGACATTTCAGAATCAAGACACGATTTTCGAAAGGCGACTGACGATATCCTGTAGATAAAAAACCTGTCATACCTAAAGACGAAGGGTCAATCCAGGTCAGTTCAATGACCAGAGGCTTTAGGAGTTTTGCTTACGAATAACCCAGGTCTCGAATACGGCTCGCTAGCCATTGGTTGATTGTGGCTTAGACTTCAGGGTCGCTGTCGTGTTGGGCAGCATCCGTGACTGAACCTAGAGGTCCGAGTATGGCCCACGGATTGACTGGCTGAGAGCTGACCTCTCGTCGAGGTTGGTCGTGAGTAGCGTCTGACCTAGCACCTATCCGCGTACAGGGAGAAGAACGAGTGCTCAAAATTCAATCGATGTGATTCGTTCGCGAATTCTTGTTCCGATGTGTCCTAACTCCAGGTTCCTGTCTCCTTTGTAAGTGGAAGATAGGCTCTGACCGCCTGGGAGAGGGTCACCCTCTCCCTCAGGTTCGGCGGTCTATTCCAGCAAGCTCCTTTCTATATCTCAGATCTCCAGACATACGAAGTAGGGATACAGTCATCCCAACGCAAAAGACTATCATTCTTACTCGTTCAACAATCTTCCGTAGGGGACGCTCGGATTCAAGTCGCTGTGAGTATCGGTTTAGCAAAGCAAGCCTGGTTATCGACTCACCCTTCTCTTAGAATAGGCAAAAAAGCGCTATGCAACCTTTCGAATCGTGAGCGCTTTTCAGGTGCTTTTGAAGGGCGTTGTCGCATGCGATGCATCGCCGACCTGCCACATTGACCCTTGAGTGGCGACGGCTGCTGTGTCCCTCTGCAACGACGCATTGTCCAGGAACGTTAAATGCTTTGGCTAACTGATTTGCAGCACTCACTGGTAGCCACTCGGCATGGTATCACGGCACGAAACGGAGTCTTCCGGCGAAGGCGAGAGCGGGACGTCCATCGGTCGTGGGAAGGCGGTCCGGTGGTACTTGGTTTGGTCCATTGCGACTCCCCTCTTTCTTTCTTTGCTTCGCCCAAACGCCCACTTCTCCCTCGCGCCTCTTTTACGGCGCACAGTCGTTGACCGACTGTTCTTTCCTTCCCTAATCTGCGACAATGGACCCCTCAATGCCACTCTCCAAGGACGCCCCCGCGAGTGGAGTCCAAGCAAACCAGCAAGTTCACCTTCCTACGACACTCCTTTCCGCTAGCACCAGCGCCTCCGGCGCCCCCGTTCAAGGACCCAGAACTCCAGTCCGTCGTCGCCCTTACGACGAGGTCGAAGAAGCGCGCAGAAAGTATGCGAGAGAGCTGCTTGAACTCACCCCGAATACGAAAGTCCTAAGGGATGCCTTTGGCATCTCCGATTCCGACACCTTTACGCCTGAGGCCAAGCGCGAGATGGCGAAGTACTTCAACTTCTCACCCGCGACCACGTTAGTATACTCTCTTGCCTCCTTCACTTCTATCTATCGTGCTGATCTGCCTTACACAGGCCAATCAAACCAAAGTGCAATCTGGCGAACCATTCCATCTCGGAAACCGATCGGGTGAGCGCGTCTTCTGCAGACAATGGACCCATGCATTCTTCCAAGCTGGATCCCCGTGTGCTTGGAACTGTGAGCAACACGATAGGTGATACAAACACCACGTCCGAGTACGTTCTCTCCTTCTCACTTCTCACCTCGAGTTCGAACTGACTGGCAGGCACAACAGGCTTATAACTGAAGCTACTGAAACTAACAATACTTCTGCCACTGTGGTCGATACTCCCACCGAAGAGGACAAGGAGAACGTTGAGGAATTCACAGTCATTCCCAAAGAAAGGTACGTCGTCGCATCCTTCCTCCTCCTGTCTGCATTTGGACTCACACGTGATTCAAACAAAGCCACGGAGCTGTCCCTGTGGCCTCAGGCGTCACCAAGAGCACTTCAGCCGCGCTGAAATCCGCGAGAAAGCGCACCCTATCCAACACGGATGAAGGGGATGCGGAGAAGAAGAAGATTCGTCGAGGGGACGCGTCTCTCCAAGGCGTCGAAGAGTCTACGACCCCGGATAGCGGTAATCCGCGTGCTTGGTACGCATCTTTGTCCCCCAGTTTGTGTTGTTTGTCTGACATCTGTCTCAGTCGCACTGATGTCCCTCTGCCTTCTGGCGCAGCCCTCGAGGTTGGGCAGGATACGCCTGACGTCGAGCCACCCGTCGAGGCTTCTCGTGCTGTAGCAAGCAATTCGAGTGACAAGGAGGATGCAGCACCTTCTTCCAAGGACAAAGGAAAAGCGAGGGCTCATGACGAATACCACTACGAGGATGGGGGCGAAGCCGATGGCTCCCAGACTGTACCTGCGACTTTACCTGCGCCGGTGCCCACTCCATCCGCATACAGTACAGGGAATCAGCACGGCACGGCTTTGAACCAGGCTGCAACGCCTGATGCTGGCTTCTTAGTACGCACTTCCTTTGCGAGCAGCTTTTTGGCGGAGTGCCGGTCTGCCGACAAGGCTTTTATGCAGCAACAGATCGCAAACTACGTTCCCAAGGCCAGCTCGAATAAGTCTGCTTGCGCTCCGCAAGCCGGGATGATGAGCGAATTCCAGGCATACCCTCAGCCATCGGTTCCATCTACTTCGTACGCGGTTGCAGCCCCCAACGTACTTCTCCCTCAGGCAGCTCCCTCGTCATACGTCCCAGCCGCCGTTCCCGTCAACAGCCAAGCTCCTCTGGGATCTCAGACAGTCGTGCCTGGAGACACCATCCGGTGTGCTATGGGCACGTATAAAGAAGCATACAATGAATACCGTTACCCAAAGGCGTGCAACGTCGTCTTCCCAGCGACCAAGGATGGTGTCAAGAACCACCTTGCCTATCACCGCTTCGAAGTTCAATTCGAGCCTCGACACGGGCCCAAAGTCAAGTGCCCTTGGGTGGGGTACTTCACCTTTCCTATGGTGTCTGGAGACCTGGCTATCCACGTCTGGAATGACCACGTTCGGAACGGTGCGAAGAGGAAGGTGTGCTCCCACCATGATTGCACTAGTACGATGTTCCATGGAGTGGGAAAGCAAGCTTACTGTAACGAGTGCACTCACGAAGGTCTATTCTGAAGAGGCTTCCATTCAGTGAACCGAGGTTACAGCTGGACTATCTTTGGTGTGTTTCCGGCTCCAGTTATCTTCTTTCAGGCGCTCCTTCTTCTCGTGTGCTCTTTCGCGAGCCACCCAACACGCCATTCCTTCAAATCAATATTTGCCTTAATTTTTTCCGTATTACGACCTCTCCGCTCTTTACGAGTGGACACCACTCTCGTTCACCACTTTTTTTATCCCCTTGGAAATCTTCATCCGCTATCTTCGCTATCTCGTCGTCTCTTACCATTCTTCTGCCTCTGCCACGATCTTTTCACGATCATGATCCGCATTCCTTACGATTTCCGCCATCGTTTGAAACCTCTCGACCTCCCATCCTCCTTTCTATTCCGCATGGTCTGACACGATAGGTATCATATTTTACGGCCCTAGGTCTCTGACCACGACATCATGCATCGCTCTTGTATGTACAACCACCCGAAGTTCGTCTTTGTAGCTCTTAGCCGCCCTGCTGTACATCTTGTATACTCTGTAAGTCATTCACTGTATTTCATTCTACCCATCTCCCTGTATTCTACGTTCCATCGTAATCTACTCCATTAACCCTGATCCTTCATAGCCCATACGAAATCATGTCGAGCGTCCGAGAGGTTCAGAGGCTTTCACAAGCTTCACACCCGAGCACAGTGCATATGCGTGATTTGACGTTTCCAATGGGCATTGTGACACGCTAGGCGTGTGTTTCACGACATCGAGCTGGTACTAGTTCGGCGGTTTGCATTGTCTACCTCTCCTGACAATAGCTACTTCACTCAAGTCTATCGTTGGGCGTAGCACTCGTTACGTTTGTTTATGGGTCGAACGTCTCTGAAGGAGAGTCTCACCCGAAGGTGCCTAGGACAATAAGGGTTCCCCTTGCTGTGGGTCAGGGGTCAGGGCCGGGAAGACGCTCTCAGGCGTCCACTCAAGTGTGCCTGTACGTTCACTGTAGTGTTTCACCTACCATGTCGCTCCGAACGCCCTTACTAATAACAAAGTGGTGGTGCCGTCGGCTGACCCTGCGAGCCTCTTGTAGAGTTCCCAGTTCCGACAGTCACTTGAGAAAAATGCTGACGTCGAAATCGACCACCAGGAGAACTTGCGCTTTGTTCTTGGACAAGATTGACTTGCGGGTCCGGCAGTGAAGGGCGTTCCCAGGCACCGACTTACCCGAGCGCTTTGGGATAGGCATTCAAAAGCACTCGGGAAATTCGGTTTGCTCGGGCGAATCCCTCTTTTTGGGATCTCGGTCGATGCGGTCTTACTATAGAAGGCAAGAAGATGTATCGATTCTGCAATGAATATGGGCGCTAAGGAAGCAATTATCTTGTCGGCCATCGCGGGCGACCGTCTCACCGCTCGAGGTGTGCAAAGTTCGCCAACTGATAGGCTTGCAAGAGGGTGAAGGACTTTTCCAAGACGTAGATATAAGATGCATGTTACTAACATTGTGTGCACCCCCCTAGCTTTCTGTATCTTTCACTGTCTCTTTGCCCTTGCAGTAAGGCAATCCTGGTGAGCTTCCTACTGACGTGCGTGCAGGTTATACGCTCATCCGGTATGCTCATAGAATATGCCGATGAACGCAAAGACGAGCAGTCAGCCAAGCCTGACTCCTCTGGAAGGGACCTTTCCCCCAATCCCTTTTATTCACCCTTCACCGTCGACGGATGTGCAAAGTTACCCTGGCATTTGTGAGAGAAGTCTTTCGCTCTATGATTTATGCATCTTTATTGAACGCCTATTCTACCTTAGATACGCACGAAGTTGGGCTATCGCCACCTGCGCTTCATCGGCGCGAACCAGTCCCACTCCCCGAAATTCAGGACTCCACTCCACACCCCACAAACTCGCCATCTCGAAATGTCCAAAACAATTGAGTCCCTCAACCCAGTCCGAGCGAGTACAGCAGGGTCAATGGCCTTGAAAAGTTGTCTACATAATTTCTGTGCCACTATACCTTGATACCTAGACGTTCTGTTAACTGGTGCGAGTGGAAGACATGGATTTTTCTTTATCAGGCCCCCCTGATCTACACTGTCCCGTAGCATGTCCTCCCATTTAGCCCTTCTAGGTCTACCTGATACCGTTGTAATTAAATCAATACTTTGCCCCATTGCAACGAGGAAACCTGCTTTCATCAGGCCACTTCCGGGCGCTCGATACGTCGCCAGAACCTAGGAACCGCAACTTCAGGTACGATACGGTACGGCTAGCGTATGCTTGGTTCTGAACTCGGAGAAAGGTGTGAAATAGAAGGTCTGAGTTTCAACGGGAGGAAGGACGATATAGAGAGCGATACTCAGCTCGTGGGCGTCTAAGGGAACCCATGACCTAGTGGAGGTTCCATTCAGTACCCGATATCTCGTGTGCCGTCTCGGCAATGAGCGCTAAAGTCACAGTAATCAGCTCGCATCTATCTTATCTAGCTTACTTTATCCATTTCCTATGTCTACTTAGGATGACTGATTCGGAACTCCGCAGTCCCAATCTTCAAGATTCCGCGAATATCCTCCTTCAGGCAAATCGGGCGTACAACCATAGCCTTGCGGTAAAAAACACGTGTATATCGTGCCTCAGCTGTGGTTGTGGGTTCAACACATTATATATGATAAAATGCTTGTTCATATTGCGCGGGAGACAATGAGAAGCAAGCAATTATATCTTGGCCAGTGGGCTATAAAATTCTTCGCTTTCCCTAGCATTCTATTCACTACTACCTCACACTCGCAAGATCTGTCCGCCTCGTCAATCCAGCGTTGTTAGCTCTACCCCCCTCCGGACCAATAGAGCCCAGGGCCACTGTGGGACGGCTGATGACCTTTCGCACAGACGAAAGACACTCACCATAATGCGTCCTTATCAGCAAGGCCATTTGAGCAAGGGGAGCAACATGTCGTTCACCCCTGGAGACGAGGGAGTCGTAAAACATGGTGAGCATCATATTTTGTTGATATGCCACCCGTTCAGGAGCGAATTGACTGACCATTCGCCCGAGCATTCAGAGAACTTCAATCAGTTCGCGTCCGCACCTCCGCCTTTGCCTCGAATCCGTCCCATCGCGCTCCCGTTCAAGCAGAAAGCCGACGAGATGTTTCTGAGTAACATGCGTCGACTTCAGGAAACCCGAGGAGGACTGCAGATTTACCTCGGGGAGAGGGAGAGCTCGTCTGGAGGCATGAGGGTAAATTCGGGGAGTCAGACCCAGCAGTCCGAGTCGTTAGGTGGGCGATTTGATTTAGATGAAGGATCCACTTTCAGTGCATGGGATTTCACGGAAGCTGCGGCGACCGCAGAGGGAGAGGGCGAGGTGGTTGAAAAGAATAAAAACACGCTTGTGCCACGCTTTACAAGAATTCCAAGGGCTACACACCACTGACGACTATCCCTGTTCGCCTGATTTCATGTCATCCTTAATTGCGGCTCACCTACCTGCGCAACCAGAACATCATTCCCCTTCCCCTTTCTTTTCGAGGTCTTCGAGACGCAATATTCCATGTCCAGAAACACTGTAAACTTATTTCTAATCGTATCTTGCGCTCCTGAAATTCTCTCAAGCATATGTCTGAAGGCTGGCGAGAAGGCGACCTTCCTACACGCGATAGTGTGTGCACCTCTTTAGGTCCTGATTAGCGATTAATTGGAGATGCACAACAAATAGAGCGGCTGGGATAGTTAGTAATGAGAAGATGAGTGTTTGCCGCAGGACGTGGGGCAAGGTCAGCAAGACGTGCACCGTAATGATCAAACAACGTTCTAGGTGACAATCGAGATGGAGAATGAGAACCAGACATGATGTTCCCGGGATAAGAGAAGCTTGGGATCTAGACCGGGTCAGAATGCTTCCTGAATTATTTGCTAGACTGAAGCTCATCTGAATGTCGATGGACGCAGTATGCCGCAAGAGCGAATGTGGGCGTCTTTGAATAGGATATTGATTTGAGTACGTATTCCCTGTGGCCTTCCAGTAGCTTTCGGATCTGTTGAACGCTAACTCGCCTCCGCGCGAGCAAGATCCTTGCACAGCATGTTTGATGCCCACATTCGGAGACCTTTAGCCTATGCTCGTATCGACCGCCCTGTTCCTGGTTTCCAAAACGGACTGCGAAACGATCCCACATATACATGGAAGCACTGTGTCTACTGGACAGCGCTCACGAAGGTGTTATTATTGATCGCGCTTGTTTCCCAATGTCGTATCTGTATCAAAGTTCGGTTTGGGACGTTGATGCAACTGGACTCCCTTTCCTACATCGTCTTCAGCAAAGTAGGTGTCCCAACAATGAAAGGCATAGAAGAGGGCTTCATTCTTCCGCGGAACCCTTCCCCGCAAGATGACTTCCCACCCTCACCTCCCAGGTTCACGGCCCCCAAGGGATCCCGCCATCGCAGAGCTTCACCAAGTTGAGTTACAATCCGACCTTCTTTGTATTCGGTCAGTCCATGAACATAATAATTAACGCTGATTTGTACTCACCGCTATATCTCATGGTAACACGATTCTCGTAACGCTCGCAAAAGCGGCATGGAACAAGGCAAACACCAGAATGAGGCTCGACTTAGCGTACTGGGGCAAGCACTCAGACCATCACTGTTCACTCCTCCATCGGATCTCAGACAAATCCAGCCATACCCCCTACCCATCCTCAAAGGTGCGCACCATGGTGCATTCCTAGGGAATTCCTGCCGACCTCGCCTGGGTTACAGGCTATCAATCATGTCTCGTACACCCACCTCTGCGACGTCATCGGCCTATTGCTCTCCAGGTCGATGGGATGCAAATCATTGAGGACCTGAAGTACGAGCATGTAATGGCGTGGATAGAGACGTTGGGGCCCACACCGAGTCAAACACTTTGCAGCTTCATTTCGACTGCATGGGTAGTGCAACTTCCATCACATAGCAAATGGATTGGGACGGCAGGGAGGCGACGTTGGCGTTTATCAAAGCCAGGCCAAACGTCTATACCCGGTACATGAGCAGCGATTCCCTTGGAGATGTCGTTCGGGAGGAGTGCGGGGGCAGCAC
The DNA here is from genome assembly GCA_027627275.1 of Coprinellus aureogranulatus. Taxonomy (NCBI): domain Eukaryota; kingdom Fungi; phylum Basidiomycota; class Agaricomycetes; order Agaricales; family Psathyrellaceae; genus Coprinellus; species Coprinellus aureogranulatus. The sequence continues at coordinate 658 of JANDKE010000824.1, read as the reverse complement.
CGTCCTCAATGGGGTGATGACTCGCGTAGAGGGGTTTTCCGTGCTGGGTTTCTGTAGTAGTCAGGGGCTAGGACGATGTGAGGATGGTTTCCTCCAAGAACGCCATCGAGGTACGCACCGTTGACGAATTGTATTCCTTACACCTCTCTGTAGTCCATCCTGAGCTCGTTCTCGTATGCATCATTATATATCAATCTCTCTATGCACCCTCCTTTCTATAAAATTTCTATGAAATTCCGTTGAGCAATCTCTACGAGCGCCAGGAGAACGGAGGCACACGTACGGATGATGTGGCGAGGCGACTGTGAGCTTGTAGTGATCCCGAAGTCTTTCGCGGCACATTATAGTATGAACCATGTACGACGTACTACCCCTAGTTACTCGAGTACACTCCTAATGGCCACTGTCACGGTCTACTGGAGCGCGCTCGAGCTCACAACTGACTCATTGCCTTCCGTATTCGTTCGAGAGAGATATACTTATTTCTTGCTCTCATATCACGCTGCGTAGTAATTTCGTGCGCGCTGAAAAGACGTATTTGTCTAGTTAGACGCGCCACTTGCAACTGTTGAGCGCTGGAGACTCGGAATTGACGTGATGGTGGCAGGAGGTAACGTCAGTGCCAGCAGCGGCTGGGAACAGGAGTGGCGGATCAACC